>JAODAL010053760.1:0-25062 GCA_025379985.1 Phyllomedusa bahiana
TTGGTCGCCTAAACCCACCAAATCGAATAGGAGCGAATGTGCCTTTCAAACCCTATGGGGGAGTATTGACCAATCGAATGGAGCGCGGGCCCCATTCTAACTATGGGAAATTTTGACCAACAATTCAAAGCGGGAGAGTTAAAATAAGAAAAAAGGCAGAAAAGAGCTGATTGGTTGAGCAAGCGGGGCTCGTCCAGTTTTTGCCAATCGAGCACGGTACTTTTCATAGAGTTCTATGAAAAAGAAATGCGAGCGAGCTTGTTTGTGTTTGGGTTAATTTAAAAAAGGGCCCGGGGTTATTTGAACAATGGGGAGCGAGGACGCTTTTGGGGTTTTTTCCTAATTCCGTATTTTTTTTTTCCCAAAGTTTTTATTTTTGGGGTTTGACCCTTTTTTTCTGAGAATGTTTTCCCCCTTTATAAAGGGATTTTTTGGAATATACTCCATGCTGCAGGACGGGCCCCGAGATTTCTGTTTCATCTTTCTATGTTTTTTCCTTTTCCCGTTCCGTTTCACTTCGCCTCCCCCCGGAGCATTTATCCCAAAAATAAACGGGTCGATGTCAAGCCCCGGCGTGCAATGCGCCGCATTTTTGCTGACTGCGATCGTACTCCCTCTGATTTTCAGCGCCGCACCCCACCCCCGGAACGCCTACACCGCGCCCATTGCCCCCCCTTTTTGATGGGGCCGAGTGAAAGTGGCGAACGCTCGCCAAACACCGTCCCTGCGTCCGACAGCGGATTCGGGGGGTGGGCCGGTATACGCCAGAAAACATTTTCCCCTTTATTTCATCCTAAATTTTCAACCAAAAGCCAAATATCCCTTTTTGTGAGCAGTATCAATGCATATCTGTCTATACTACTATATTATGCCTCCTACAAAAATGCTATTCAGATTTTAGGCAGAAAATGATCTATTATAGATAATTGTGCAGTCTATGGTTCACTGTGCTTTTATACACAAGATTCTGGCTTCAAAATTTTAAACAGAAAAATATAAAAACAGCCTGAGATGCAATAAATATACAGAGGATTCCACTTAGTACTGTCAGAGTGTCGATTGGGAGAAGAAAATGATAAGGGTGCATTACTAAAGGGACCTGCCCTTTGGTCTCCTGGACTGGACAAACAGAACTACAGACTTTAATGTTATAAAAAAAAAGAATTGCAGAAAGTCTAGAGGAATTGTACAAAACTGTCCCACTTTGGGAGATGTATAATCTAGAAAAAAAACTTTAAGTGTGCATAATGCCCCCTTTTTGGGGGACATTTATCAGGGAAAAACCCCCTTTGGGTTAAAATGGTTGTCCAATTCCTAAAAAAAAAAAAAAAAAAATCGAATTGGCACCCTATTAGAAAAAAAAAAAACTATACTCATCTTCACCCCATCCCCTGGGGTCTACCAGCCTACCTACCTGGGACCTACCAACCTACCTATCTAGGGCCTACCTACTTACCTACTTGGTGCCTACCAATCTACCTAACTTGGGCCTACACACCAACCTTCTTGGGACCTACCTACCTTCGGATCTGCTCCAAGAAATGACATGTCAATTCTTGGAGCGGATCTGAAAGACGGATCGGACAGACGTGATGCAAACACAAATCGGCGATCACTCATGTGAACGCCGATACGTGTTTCCCATTGCCAGCAGTGTTAAACTCACTGCTCATTGTTAGATGCGTATTTTCACACGGACCCAAGACACCGTATGAACATACCCTAAGGGGTACAGGCCGGAGATGTAGCACAATCTCCAAGGGGTTAGATAGACATCTGTTCTTTCCCACCCACCTAGGAGACTAGCCTCTAAGCTATGGCCTGTACCCAAACTCCCACCACTGGGAAGTTTATATAGAGGTGGGAGACACTAAGGGAGGTGCTGGAAAAGTTAATATTCTGCGATATTTCTGTGCAAATTCTGCCAGGACAAGTGGTCATTGCGGTCTGGATCGGATACAGAAGAAAAGGGAAAGGGAATGACTCAGAGAAAATGTCACCTGTGAGTCCCTGGATGTAACTGCACTGTAACCACTTATATGTCAGCAGACTCTGTGTAAACTGGTAGCTACCACTGTATGGTCACTGTATGGTGGTAATATACAGAGCATGTGTACACTGATGTCTACCATTATGTGGTCACTTTATGGTGTTAATATACAGTCTGCAAATAGATCTATCGATGTGTCTATCTATGTATCTATTGCAGTAATATTGGTCTTTGTATACTGATCTTTATTCAGTAATAGTATAGGGGTCTTATTCAGTTACTATGTGGTGGTGACTTGTTGTCGTGTTCTGGTGGTATACTGGTAATGTTGGTATTGGTATAGTGGATTTTTTGGCAGCAGTATGATAGTGATATGTGCAGTGAGTTATTTGCTCATTGTGTTATTTAGTAACTGGATGACAATTATCACTGAGCACTGATAAATGTTCGTGGACGGGGAGGGCTGGTAGGTGGGTGAGGGGCCCATACAAATATTTTCTCTGAGGCCTAAGCTTCTAGTTATGCCCCTGAGACATGCCTTATTAACTTTGCAGAAAGTAAGCAACTGACAATAAATTTTGCCATTCTCTTCCTCTTGTGATCTTGTTAATTTATAGCTTGGGAGATTTCACTGTGTACACTTCCTTTATTATTTGGTTTCAGGATATGCAGTTTCACTACTTGTCAAAGTAACATGAGCTTCACCATGTTGCTCAATATCTTAAGTCAACAACTTAACCATGTGTATGGGATTTGTGATGCATTGCATGACCAATTACATGCATATTAATGACATCTAAGATTTCTAATCCAATACTATTGTTATTATTTTCTAGTGGTCTTAAAGATTGAAAAAATAGACATTACTAGCAGCACTGACAGAAACTATTTTAAGAGCAATTTATACAGGAAGATAACTAAATAATCCATGTTACTGCTCCTGACTTTTCTCCATTCTAAGCATAAACTTTCGGTAGATGTGGAAAAGGGTCATGTTTTCTTTCTTCCTGTCTTCAAACTCTCACTATGATGGCAGTTACAATGAATGAAAACTAATAGCTACCTCTTTATTTAAGCCTACCTTCACTTACTACTGCCATTCTCCTAAAACAAAAAGGAAAAATGGTATTTGCCCAATGCAGCTAATCACTGAAACATGTAGGCACTTTGTCGCAAATGTAATGATTGGTTCACAGTCACATGAGCAATGTACGTGATGTCATCAGTGGTGGACCAGCGGAAAACATGGGAACAGCGGTGGCTCATGGAACTGTCTTACTGGAACAGAAAACCCTTTTAGAAAGACAAAACTTAAATGAAAAACACAGAGCAAACATTTATTTATAGGTTTATTGTTCCCTCAGATAAACAGAAGTTGGTAAAATGGCACTGCTATTTAGGTGAATTTTCTGAATAAACTAGTGTGGTTTGTGAATAGCATCCATATTACCCACCATTATCTGACTTGTATTGTTGCTCTAATATAGTTTAATACCTCTACAGGCTCCATGGATAATTTTTGTTTTTTATGAGCTCTATACAAAGAGAAAGGCACATATTGGTGCAGATTTTCTGCAGATTTGCTATTGTGGACTCTCGTGTGGATTCCGAAAAAGTGGGTTAAAAAAATCCACAGATAAAGATCAGGAAGAAAAGATGCAGCAAAACATCTCATTGCAGAATATTGCTTAATAGTTAATGGGTAAAATCAGCAACAAATGCCTGACTGCTGTGTCATTCAAACTTCTCATGATCAGTGGTCACCTCAAAGATCACAAACTGATCACCTATCCCAAGGGATCCAGAGACTCAACACTTAACCCTTCGAGCTCCTTCTTAGCCCCAACTTCTCTGCAGGCAGCAGGGTACTTCAAACAGAGATGCCGCGGCAAGCAGCATATAAGAAACACTAAAGACCATGGGACATAGTGAGTTAAGTGGCTGCAGTCAGTACAAATAAAGTGGATACCGGACTGTTTCTGTGACCCCAACGGCATGTCCCCACGGCACGGGTTTTCGGCCGGTTTTTCAGACGGTTTGCGGTTTTTCAGACCGCCTGAAAAACCGGCCGAAAATGTGCACAATTGTGCTCTATGGAAATCCCGTGCAGCAGTCCCCACTGCACGGGTTTTCCGCCTGGCGGTTTTTCCGCCGGTGGTCCGGCGGCAAAACATTGTAGAAGCACCATCTTCCGTCCGGTTTGCGGAGGGAAGATGTGCTTCTCAATGGGAGGGGGGTGGGTTTTTCTCCGCTCATCGTGGAGAAAAGCCGTCCCCCCGCGGCCGTGGGGACGGGCGCAAAACAGGACAAATACCGGCCGGCAAACCAGCCGGTATTTGTCCTGTGCCGTGTAAACGCGCCCTAAAAGTATACCAGGACATCAAGCAGTGGGAGAGAACAGCACTTAAAGTAAAAGACAGATTTCTGTCATGCAAAGCTTTGTTTCCTTATGAAAAGGTTCATCGTTATGTCTGAGGAAATGAAAAAAAAACGTCATAAATTGTAAAAAAAAATTCAGTGAATATCAAGGTTAGCCCACTACCTTTTACCTGTAAGCACATATTTTATACATCCTAAAAGGGACACACTTTAATAAATAAGGACTTATCTGATATGACCTTGATACTAATGGCTCTAGATTGGACTAAACTTCAGACAGAGCCACAAGCTTGCCTTTAAAGCAAGACCAAGATCACAATTTTTATTTGATAATTTAGCTTTTATTTGTACATGTCAAGAGTGTGAAAACTATCCAGGTTACCAAAGATTTAAAATGCCCAGAAACCCCCTGGTAGCAAAGGACTGAAAATGTTATAAGATCATGTTGAGTCTATTAGTGTCTTTGATGTATTGAGAGATGTGGTTACAACCATTGTACCCCATAATCATTATGGGCCAAACTAGCTTTTAGGTCAATGACCAAAGCAGCCATTTAATATGTCAATATTTGACTCTTTTACTATGTTAAAACATATACAAATGTATGTACTTCCTCTTGGAATAAAAGGAAATATACATCCCATGCTGTTATTGTCAATGGTACTGGGGAACCTTATATAGTTACTTGGTCATGTGATATAAATTCTACATAGAAATTCTAAGAATAATTCGCTTGACTGCATCTATTATACTGCACTATAGTACCTACAGGTCTTCAGTTAGGGACTTTTTACCTATCCCTGATAAGGATCCAAATATCACACCCTAAAAAATGACTACATGACTAAGTTTGTTAGTTACATTATTCATAGAAATTTATGGCAACAAGTACAGTAGCAATTACTTCCAGTGATGTTAGTGAATCTGGCTTATAAACATCAATCTATTCCTGAAACAAACACAAATAGCACATGAACTTATATTTCCTCAGCTCTATACCCCAGTCAAGTTTCTAATTTTTCATAGTTAAAAAAGCAAATTATTCTAAGAATAATTCTTGTAAAAGTACAATGACTCTGAAACAATCTTTTTAATGATATCCTCAGAAAGAGCATTCACCCTATGGGTTTTGTGTGATGGATGGTAGGTAAGAACAAAGTCAAATGGTGACAAAAAAAGGTTCTCAACATGTGCCAGATTAAGCGAAACTTTAGTGAACTTTCCAATCTTTTAAGGTAAGTGTTACCGCCGGTAACTTACAATTACCATTACAGTTATTCTTTTTAGTAGGAGAGAATTTTCTAGAGAGCAACACACATGGACGGTACTTGTTTCTCACAGACTGCTGAAAAAGAACAGCATTTATTCATTGTATACTGCTTTTATTTGGTGACTGTTTTATTACTATTATTTAGAGGTATTAAACATAAAAAAGTCCAACTATTGGTATGTATTTATATAAAATATTTTATAGAAGTACATCTTTATACAGGTTTGCAGATACACTTTGCAAATACACCGAAATGAACCTACAGCACTCTACAGATTGCAAGAGACACTGATTATAGTAAAATAATGGTTCAGTGGTTAGCACTTTATCCTAGGGGTCCTGGGATCCAAATCCCACCAAGGACAGAAAGGAGTTGTATGTTCTCCCAGATGGCCCTGCATCAAGTACACCTTAAGTAGCTATACAGAGCTATTGTTAGACCATGCTTTGTCTGCTTAGTGCCATAATTGTGCAAAAATAGCTGCTTGTGCTAGTTTTCCTTCACTACCATGAAGTGTCCATTTAATATAATAAAGTAACTCTATTGCAGTATAAAACATGTAGAAATATCCCTTTACTGACACAACATATAGTGCAGAGAAGTGCCCTTTAAGTGCCATAAAGTGCCCCAAAGTGGCATATAGTAACCCTAAGTGATATGACACAGATTTTTACAATAGGGCACCTGTTCCTAACAACTTAAGCTATGTCATTCTCTTCCTCTTTTGAGCTAGGTAAATTATTGCTAGGGATATGAAATGTCAGTGATTTTCAAGGCAGAATTAGCTTAATCATTTTGCTCAATACCTTAGATCACCAACTTAGTCATATGAGGGTGATATGTAACACACTGTATGATCAATTAGATACAAAATAAAGAAAACATATTTCCTGTCAAATGTTATAATTTTCTAGAAGATGTGTTCTAAAACAAAAACGAGAATACTAACAACACTAAGAGAACTATTCAAAGTGCAAACAAGAAGTAAAATGAGAAGCAAATATAAATATAAAAAAATACATTCCTCTCTTTTGCCCTTAACTCATGCTCGGGCTGGTCCACCGGGGAGTCAGTGAAAACCTTGTTGGGGCCCGAGCTCCATCGGCAGCGGGTCCAGGAGGCACATCAATGTGCAGGCCCACACCCACCACATCTTCTCAACTGTAAAAACAAAAATAAAGACAAGGGGCAAATACCACAGCTGCACAACCAATAAAGCTTAGGATATCACATACTGCAAAAGAAGGACTCAATACCCCTAAAAACACTTAAAGCCAGAATTGCATAATGATTCTGTTACCTATAGGTATAAGAGAGATCCAGCTAATAATTCCAAACAAAAAAGTAGCCTCACAGACAATCATATATGAGGCTCCCTCATTGCCTCCAATGTCCTGGCATAGGTGGTGTGATGACGTCTCGCCACTCAGGCCGGATACTATCTCCCAGAGATAGCTCCTCAGCGGGGGAACGGGAAGGAGTATTGTTTTTTTTTTCTAACCAGCCAGAAGGGGCATGCATACCTACAGGGGGGCATGTATATATACATACTGTACAGGGGACAATGTATATATACGTACAGGGAGGAATATATATATATATATATATATATATATATATATATATATATATATATATATATATATATATATATATATACCTACAAGGGGGCATGTGTATATACCTTCAGGGTGAATGTATACCAACAAGGTGGTATGTAAATATACCTACGAGGGGCATGTATATATACATACAGGGAGCATGTATACCTACAGATGGGGTATGTATACCCACAGGGGGCTTTATATATACCTACAGGGGGCTGTATATATAACTACAGCAGGTTGTATTGCTACCTGTCTACAGGGGGCTTTATACCTACAGGGGGCTGTATACTTCCCTATCTACAGGGGCAATATACCTACAGTGGACTGTACAGATACCTTTCTACAGGAGACTATATAGCTGCATATATACCTACAGGGGTCTGTATACCTACCTACAGGGGGAATATGTAGCTACCTATCTACAGGATAGGAGGCATATATAACTATCTACAGGGGTCATATATACCTACCTACTGGGGGCATTTATACCTATCATCTACACTGGGCTGTATACTATCTACCTACCTACAGGGGGCATATATGCCTATCATGTATATATGGCTGTATACCTACCTATCTAAGTACCGGAGGCATATATACCTATTTACCTACAGGGAGCATTTATACCTACCATCTACACAGGGCTGTATACCTACCTATCTACTTACAGGGGGCATATATACCTATCTACCTACAGGGGCAAATATGCCTACCTGCATGGGGCATTTATAACTACCATCTATATGAGGCTATATACCTATCTGTCGACATACAGGGATAAATTATACCTATCTACCTACAGAGGGCTAGTATACCTTCCTACAGTGGATCTATGTACCTATCTACTGGGGGTATATATACCTACTTATTTAAAGTTGAGCAACTTTAGTACCTACTTAATGTGGGCGCTAAAACCAAAGTTAAGAATTGGAAGGAAAGTTCTGGAAAAGTAAGAAGTCTAAGATGTTTTTGTGGTAAATTCTGCAGGGATGAGTTGTGACCGGGAGAAGTTATCATGGTGATCTGAGTTGGATGGAGAAGAAAAGGGAACAAGAACGACTCCTAAGAGAAGAGAACAACTCATCACAAAATAAGTCTTCTGTGAGTCCCTGGATGTCAGTGGTTATTTTGCTGTGTTGGATCGGTGTTGTAGTCATTAGGGGTTTCACTTTTACTTTCTTGCTTGAGTTTATAGTGTTTATTTTAGAAAGTGGTGAGATGCATGACCAAGGGAAAACGTGGAGGTGGATATAGGCTGGTGAGGGGTGGAGTGGGATAGGGATGGAGCCATTTAGCCTTGTGTCTATCTATGATATGTGTAGGCAACCAGCAGGAAAAATAGTGGAAGCTAGATATGTGCCAAGCTGGTTATACTCAGTGGTGAAGTTCAAAGGATATCAGGGTGACCAATACGGCAATACATCCCGTCATTTCCATGCAGCTGAATTGCAGAAGGAAAACTATAAAGTATGTGCCATTGAAGTACCGGTACTCACTGGGGGAAAGTCAGCAACACTTGGTCAGTAACAGTAGGTTACTGACAGCTGATATTTAGTATAGCTGCCATGCAGCCAAATTGGGCTGACGTTTCCAGAATGGCTGTAGTGTGCGTGGAAGGCCTATCCAACATTCCGGTCTAGGTTTTGTTGGGTCTCTAGGCCTTTAAAGCCTGTTGATCCAGACATCAGGTATGGAGAGACAACTTGCTGACTGAGAGTGTTTACGAGCCACCTTCTTCAAAGTGCTACTGAACAGGAGCAAGAGAGGGGAGCCCTGCAAAACAGGACTGAGACCGACTGGCTGGTCTGCATATGGACTAACACAACTACACGGTGGTGTATGATTTTGTGTTGTATTACTAAGCTGAAGAAAAGTTATTTTTTGGCTTGCTGCTGTTAAAAGGGTTTTGCCACGATGTAATGTTAACGTGGGATCCTCCAAAATGGGTATTTAATAACTTTTCTAAATATATGTGATTACAAAAAGTGAAGACTCTGAGAGCTACAGTATTTCTCAATCGCCCTTAGTTACCTGAAAGCTTGCATTAGACACGACCAGAGGAGCTGACAGGCCAAACTTGTGTAAAACTTCTTTTCGATGAAGGGAAAAGAAAGAGCTCAAGGGCTGGGAGAAAGTGCGTGTATGGGCGTGTCTTGCTGTATAGGAATCAACTGTTGTAAGTTTTATTTGAGTTAAGTTTTGAGACCTCCCTTATTCCTCACTCTGCTCGCCCCCCCTCTCTCCTCTGCAGCCTTCTGACCAGCATGATTTGTTTTTATTCTACTCCCCTGTGTAAGGAGGAAGTAAACCAGTCCTCAAAACTCCCTTTTGCCCTTAACGGCATTTGTGTTTTCCGTTTTGTCTTCTGATGTTTTTTTTAATAAAACCCTGTGTTGTTTTGCATCCAATCCCACTTGTGCCTACCTTTTTGTCAATCTAATTCCCACATATGTCAACTGGAAAATTTGGGTGAGACAGACAGCATGTGAATGATGTGTGGACAGACAGTACGGGGATGTGTGTGAGACAGATCTTTTTGTAACTCCTTTGGATTGCATACGCACAATACAGTTTGTTTTGCCCCCTTTCATGGGGAAAAATGTCCACTTTTTATGTCTGAGAAGCCTAAAAATGAAAGGTAATTTTTTCAGGGGGGTGCTGTAGGTGGCCCCCCAAGAAAACCCCCCTGTTGGGCCCCGGTTCCCAGTCCAAAAACGCCTAACTTTTCCCCTTTTAAAGCATAAACTAAGTGAAAAGGTTTGGATAAAGTGCCATGTTTTGTGTTTTACTGGAAAATGTAAGAAAACTCCCACTATTTTTTAAACGCAGCTGATAATAAGCAAAACAAAGACCCATCCTCTTTTATCCAACCTTTAGGTAGGTTTACAATATGAAGAAGTGAAGTCATGAAATTACATAGTTGCTCATTTTTTGGTCATCAGTTTTTTGGGGGAGCAAATTTTGTAGTGTGCTATGCTTTCCCACAAAAAAAGCGATACACCCAAAAAAACAGAGCGGGGAAAACTATCACAACTTGACTCGTTACTGTTTAAAGGGCTAGGAAACCTCAGTTGGTTAAGAGATACATGGCCGACAAAGGATAAGTTCACAATCTTACTTCCTACACTTCAAACACATAATAAAAAAAAGCATGAATTAATTCTGCATCTTTCATAGATTTCTATACTACTGCTCAGATCAGGAGCTTGCAGAAGCTTCTATGGACTGTTGGTTTTTTTATTGATTAACCCCTTACTGATATAACGTCTGGTAACCCTGATATGGGAAAATTTTCCTGTGTAGGGGGATTATTTAGTAACCCCCTCATAGAGGCTGGTTCAGTGCTAATTGAGGGACACCCCCCCTCGGCATAAAAAAAGTACATTTTGTTTACCAAAAAACAAGCCATCACGTCTAAAACATGTCATAAAGCAAAAATCACTGAGGTGGGAAGGGGTTTAAAGGGCTTGTGGTGCGTAACAAATTTTTCCTATGACAATCCTTGAAAATATAAAGATGTGTGGTGAAGAAAAAAATAATTTTGTAATTAATTATAATAAAACCTATGAAACACCTGAGTGACCTTAAAGCTTTTCTATTTCCACTAATTAAATTTCCTTTTAGGTATGTTCTTTTTTATATTTTTGGGCCCAAAAATGCCTGGAAAAACGAAAAGGGGCCTAAAAACATCCTTTTAAAAAACTGCAGTAAAAAGTGATCAACAAAGATACATGTATCCTAAAATGGTACCAAAAAAAATACACTACAGCCCACAAAAAGCAAGCCCTTCCACAGGTCTGTAGATGGAAAATAAAAAATATTATTTTTTTACCCGAAAAAATCAATGAAAAAACCCAATTTAAAAAAAAAAATTTTTTTTTGGGGGGGTTTGGGGGGGGGTTTTGGGGGGGGGGGAAAAGGGGGGGGTATTCATTTTTAAATCCCGGGAAACCCTAAAAGATCTGGGGAGAATACAAATAGTAAGCCTTTAAAGCTTTTTTGAAATACTAATTTGGGGTTTATTTTTTTTTTTGTAAAATTTTTTTTGGAGTTTTCTAAAAAAACCCCTTAAAAAACCACTTTTAAAAAATGAAATTTATTCCTAGAAAAAACTGTGTTGGAAATTTTTTTGTAAATTTTAAAAACTTGCTCCAAACTTTTAAGTCTTCTAGTGTCCAAAAAGCATGTTTAACAAATCAAATAAAGTAAAACATTTTGTTATGTTTTTAAAAAAAATAACTTTCTGGGGGGTGGCCTCTAAAAAACCCGGTCGAAATACCACACAACCCTGGAAAAATTCCCCTTTAAAGGGGGGTTTAAATTTTCCCCTTAAAGGTGGCTTTTTTAGGGGGTTTAAAAAGGTTTTTTTGCAAAAAACATGATGTCCAGATTTTTGGGACGGTTTTTTTTTAAAAACACTTTTGTAAATTGGGTTGCAGTACCTCAGTTTACTTGGGTTTTTTGCAATATGAGCTTTTCCCGTAAAACGTATTCTTTTTCTCTGCAGTTGCTGGGCCCCCTGGGCCCGGGTCCTCAACCCCCCTAACCCCCCCCCTGCAAAATTTTATTTGGCTGGGTGACATTTTCCCTTCGCCTTTTTGTTAGCCCCCCAAAATAGGAAACGCCCAGGCCACGCCCCCTGCCTGTGAATTGGGGGTGCCTGCACACTGTTGGGGTTTTTCCCCCCCTCGAGCTGTTAAAATTTGAAAAGTGAAAACCCCGGTTTTTGCTGGCTTTTATAAAAACCCCCCCTCCCATCTCAGGGTTTAATGATCTGACTAATCACTGGCTGTTTAAGTCACAGATCCCCTCATATAACACAGTATTATTGAGTCTCCTGCCAGTTAATAGGGGGAGAAGAGGAGGGGGAGGGCAGTGTGATAGCTCCATAAAACCCCCGTCTGTTTGCCTGGTAAAGAGGGGAAGGGGGGTAGTGTACACTCCCTCACATGTCTCATCATTCAGGCTGTGTATATAAACTGCCATAACGCAGCAAGGAGCTTTGTGGAGCACCTGAAGCTCTACAGACACATGAGAAGCATGCAGGAGACTGTGTAGCTGTCCTCTGCAGACACATAGGAAGCATGCAGGAGGCTGATGAGCTGTCCTCTGCAGACATCCTTCTGCTTCTACTGCCTCACTCAGAATGAGACACGCCTGCTGAAAGAAGAGACTCGCCCCTGGATTTCAAATTCAATCTGAGAGAATTAGCTGAAGAGCACAAATAGTTCAAACGATAAAACTCGTTTTAGCACGTTAGGGTGTACGCAAACCTGAAATGGCGCCTAAAAAAAAATTGTAATGAAAATAAGACCCCATAGTCCGGTAGGTGCTCCTCCTATTCTGGGGCTTGGTGAGCCAATAGCACACCAGGCCACATAAAGGCATAAACTCTTTAAAATTGGCAGAATCTGGGGAATTGATGTTGAGCTGCATTTACCTGGTCACAGCTACCGTGTTCCAGTGAATAATGAATAAAAATTGAAAATCTACAAAAAAAAGTGACATTTGTAAATTTCACCTTCACTTTGCTTTAATTTCTGTGAAATATCTAAAAGGGTAACAAACTTCCTAGGTGCTTTTTTAAATATTTTAAGGGGTCTAGTTTCTTACATGGAGTCATTTATGGGTGTATCTAACATACACTTCAGAGAATACTGGATCTGCCTTCAGAATGTGCCAATGTCCTTTTAAGTATACTCTCATTTCATTACCCCTATCATCAAAGGTACCTATACAACGAATAAATCATTTTTTCTTTCTTCTTTTTACTGATTATTAAATTTCCCTGTCACGGGTCAAAGCCCTGTTAAACGCCTTCCTCAAACATTTTTTAGGATAACCCCTGCCTGAAAACGTGCTTTTTAACTTTATACATTCTTCATGACTCCCAAATTGTAGAACAAATTTCTACGAGCCCTAAGAAATTGGCCTATGGGAATCCCCTTTTTTGAGAAGGTGGATGCCAACTAGAAAAATGTAACAAACTATTGGTAGCCGTATTTTTCCGAAATATCTTTGTCTGAATCTGCTTGTTTTCATCCAACATAATTTCAAGATCCAAAAAATTAAAACCAGACTTGATAATAGAAAGGGAGTTATTCCCTCTCTCAGAAGCAAAAATGGTTAAATGATGAGGTTAGAGATCAGGTTTTAAATAGTGTTATAGAGGTTAAGAGTTAGATATAATAAAAGTTACGTTATAGTGTTTAATAGATAGAGAACGATAGAGTTTAAGTTGCTATGGCAAAATAGTATAAGTGATCAAAAGTCACTCTTTTCTTGCGAGATCCCAATTTTTTGGAGATTAGTATCAGCAACAGACCCTAAAAGCCATGTTAGACGGACGGTCCTAAAAATTATTTACAAATTTTTCTGGAAAATTTGAAAAATGACTACTAAATTTCTAAGCCCCCCTAATTTGGTTAAAAACATTAAAAAAATGATGCCATCCAACAGTAGACATATGGTAGATGCTAATTATAAACTATTTTGAGTGGAATAACTTACACGCAGAAATTTTTGAACTTTGAAAAATGCAAATTTTTGCTAATTTTCATGATATTTTGATATTTTTCACAAATAAACAAGGATTGTATAGACCAAAACGTATTACTAACTTAAAGCACAATGTGTCATGAGAAATCTCTGAATCACTTGGATAGGTAAAAGTGTCAAAAAGTTATTCTCACATAAAGTGATACATGTCAGATTTTAAAACCGGGGCTCTGTCAGTAAGGTCAAAACTGGCTCCGGAGGTAAGGTGTTAAACAATACAGAATTAAACTACCATATGCAGTATTGTCTATTATCAGAAACATGCAAAACTTTACACTGTGCAACAAGGTAAAACACCTATAAAAACCTAATAAAAAAAAGATGCTTATAGCAATTCTTACTGAAGGTTACATGTACACCTATAACTGTAATTAACTGTTTACTTCTGACAAGTTTGAATACAATATTTATAACTTTTATTAAGAAAATACTAGGCGTGATTTTTTCCATGTATTTATTTTAAACTCTACTTCCTGGTGTGACCAAGTAAAAGCTCTAAATAAGCTGTTTTGATGGCTACCAAAATGGGAAATGGATATGAGAAGAGACATTAGACATCCAAATTATTTATCTATACTTAAACATTTTTAAAAGTCATTATAATGGTCTAACTTGACCGAAAAATGGCATACATTTGTATTACCATTGTTGCTTTTAAAATTAAAACCATACATAATTTTGTAGTAGCTTATTCAGCATATTAAAAAAAAATGTATACTATAACCCTTGTAAGACAACAGTTTGTAGTTTTGCCACATCAAATATTGCCGCAGTGTAATCCTGTCATCACAGTTGAAACCAAAAGTTTACACACACTACATGAATGTCATGGACGCCCCTGCGACCTCCGTCTCGGGTCGCAGGCGCGTCCGTGCTGCGGCTCCCAGCGGAGCCCTGTCCCGCACGTCGGGTTCGGGGTCCGCTCTTGTCCCAGTCCCCGCCGGCGTCCACTTACCCGGCCGCGCTCCTGCTCAGTCAGTCCCAGTCTCCCGGCGCATGGCTCCGCCCCTAGGCCGCACGCGGCCCGGCTGTTTGAAATTTAATGGGGCAGTGCGCCGGTAATTGGGTATTGCCGGGCACTGCTGTTATTTAAGTCCGGCCCCTTCCTGCCGGCCCTCGCCGGATCCTTAGTGTGTTTACCTCTGGAGAAAGTGTTCCTTATAGCTTAGCCTTGACTATCCGTGTACCGTACCCATTGCCTACGTTTATGGACCACGAATCTTGCCGCCAGCCCTGACCTTCTGCCTGTCCAGGTTTACGAACCAGAGCCGCCTGTCCTGACCTTCTGCCTGTCCCCGACTACGAGCTTGCCTGACGAATTTGTACCACGTCTACCCTTGTCCGCCACAGCAGGCAAGCCCCGCCAGTGGAAACGACTTGGTAGACTCCCACCGCAGCAAGTCCATCCCGCTTTGCGGCGGGCTCTGGTGAATACCGGGACCTACTTAGATTCCGTTCCCTGGCGTGGGCTTCCACCATCGCCTGCGGTGGTCCAGCAGATCCACTACCCATCCGTGACAATGAAGAAACACATCTACATGTCTTTCTCACTATCTGACAAGAAATCAGAATAAACCTTATCTGTTTTAGATCAATTAGGATTACCACAATTATTTATATTTGCCAAATGCCAGAATGATGACAGAGAATTATTTAAGGCATCTTTCTGCAAAGTCTAAAGTTTACATACATTTCATTAGTATTTGGTAGCATTGCTCTTAAACTGTATGACTTGGGTCAAACGTTTTGGATTTCCTTCCACAAGCCTCTCACAATAGTTGGTAGGAATTTTGGCCCATTCCTCCTGACATAACTGGTATAACTGAGCCATGTTTGTAGGTTCCCTTACTCGCACATGCCTTTTCCGTTTTGCCCATACATTTTCAACAGGATTGAAATCAGGGCTTTGTTATGGCCACTCCAAAACATTGACTTGGTTATCCTTTAGCCACAAAAATCCAATATCAATGTCTATAAATTTGAGCGCATAACAAAATAAGCCTAACGATTCTAATCAAGACTCTTCTCTCACAGCTGGGAGTCCTGTTAAACAAAAAGCTAGATTAGGTGAATTAGGTAAAGATTTACAGGTACTTTTGACAAACCTGGACTCCTCTATAAATTCACAAGAATTTTAATAGAAACTATACCTACTACTGAACAATCTATATCTCAAGCTTTCCTAAAAGAAATGATGATCGTTTTATGTTCCTCATTACATAATTCAATAACAAATACCCTTTCCAGAATATCTGCCTCTATAGACAACCTTAGAGGAAAAGTTCACCAGATGGAAACTAAAATAGATGACATGGTAAAAGCCCATCAACCCATGGACGAAGAAATGGAGAGAATTAAATTAAATTAGAAGACAGGCGACAAAACAACATTCAATTTTGTGGTATCCCAGAATCTGTTTCAAATAGTGAACTCATTTCTTATATACAACGTCTTAATAAAATAATTTTATCATCTAAATAATAAAATACAATATAGATGTCAACATAATAATTGTCAACATAAACGAAGAATCTCATACCATTTGTTCTCTAAAAGAAGAAACTAAGCTTCTACAAAAATGGGGACTTAATCCAGATATATCCAATCAACCAATTAAGAAATTAAGTTCTAATAGGACCTATTAACACAAGTCTTCACATCGTCATGCTGAATTGGTCTTGGAATATTGACTGAAATATTCTTTAACTTATTACCTTTATTTATGAAATGTATACTTGCTACCTATTCCTATTACCCAATCCATTTTTAACAAACTCCACACATAAATGAATAAATTTGTTTGGGAAAGGAAAAAAAACAAGATTTTATCGCACTCTCATGTCAAGGAAATCACAAATGGGAGGATTGGGATTACATGTTTTACATAATTATCATGTTGCAGTTGCTCTTTATTAGACCAGGCACTAGTGGAATACATGAAAAGATAAATTTTGGGGGGAAAATGGAAAAATCCATATTAAAACTAAATTATATAAAACCTTGGATGGTTTCTCTATATAATAACCCAGATCAATGGTTCAGCCTACCACCTACGGTTGAATTGACCTTTCAGTACTGGAAATGCATACATCCGGAAGCTTATCCAAATCTCCCAGTATCGCATATTCCAACAACAAACCAAATCTAAACCATTGGACCGAGAATGGAGCAGGGTTGATTTCAGACATCCTCAAGGTCTCATCTCTTAAATCTTTTAAAACTCTTAGGGAATCTTACAAATAATCCTTAAGTGATTTATACTCATATAGAAAATTAGGGCATTTCATTAGAAAACATCCACCTGATCCATCCAAAATTCTCACTACAGTACTACAATTCCTAGAGATGGCACCTAAACAGGTCAATCAGGAACAAGAGTGTGTTAAGATATCTTAACCAATAATTACTTGTTTATCAAGACACCTAATATTTTACAATGGGAAAAAGATCTTTCCATGACATATGCAGATATACAATGACAATTAGCATTTAAATGGGCCGATAAGTACACAGCCTGCTCAAATTTTGATGAGCAATACCAAAAAATACTTACAAATTTGTACAATACCCCTCTCCGTTCATCCCATGTATACCCTTCCTCATCACCTCTCTGTTGGAGATCTTGTGGAACACAGGCATCTATATTACATCTATTCTGAGAAAGTACAGTGCTTTTTTTTTTATGGTCAGAAGTTTATACTCTTCTAGCTAAAATAGTACCTATTGCTAATGGTCAAGGTCTTTTTTTTAAATTGAGCATAAAAATATTCCTTTTTGCAACAGAACACTGGTACTCAAATTATCCATGCTGTCAAATTGGCGATAGGTAGAAATTGGAAATCCACCTCTATTCCTATAATTAAAGAGATCACTGAAATAGTCACCATGAATTTTACCTAATTCCCAACCTAGATTGAGATGGAAGGTCGTGGCAGAGCACCTTTCCCATACTTCCCTTCCCTCTCCCCTGTTTTGTTACCTTTTTGTTTTTTAATGTTAATAAATTTAAATAAAAATTTTTTTAAGGGGGTTAAAAAATTAGATGGTTTTCCTTTTAAATTACTGTTAATAAACTTCTTTTTGTCATTTAACCCAAATTTTAAAAAAAATTATTAACAATAATATTGTTTTTTTTTGCTTTTATGTAATCAAATCCCAAATTTTCCCATGTTTTACCTTTTGAAAAAATAAAAGTTATGTTTAAAAAAACCCCTGAACATTTGAAGGTAAAGCCCCAAAAGATAGGGTTTTTTTGTTATTTTTTAAAAATTTAACACTTGGTATTCAAAGGGGTTTTGCTTCCCTTCCAAGAAATGAGGTAAGCTCTCTGCCAAGACTCATGGCACCCCTCGTCGGGTTTTTGGGCAAAGTTTTTCCTTTTCAGGGGGGGAGTACCTTTGCATAGTTTTTTAAAGATCGGGTTTGGACTTTGACCCAAATTCCTTTTTTACCTGTTTCCTACCATTTTTTCGTGCCTTTTTTCTCCAGACATAACCAAAAACAATCTTTGTTTATCAAAAAAAGGGTAAATTGTTATCTTTGGTCGGGTTTTAGTTGGGGGTTATACTGCCAAACCCAAAACAAAGGGGCATATTTTTTCTTTCCCCCAGTTATGTCTTGTTCACTTTAGTGAGACAGAACCTCAGTACTTGTCTTAAAGCTTTAAAAAAATTACATTGAAATAAGTTTAGACTTGTTAAAAATGAAAGGGGTTTTGTAGAGCTTGCACAACTGCCATGGCTCTTAATAATGGCTGGGGGCATATTGGGTCTCATTTAACAGATTTATCCAGGGGCGTTGCTAGGCAGATTCATTCGGGGCACGAGCCCTGAATAAATTCCCTTTTTCCCCCCAAATTTTCTGCGGCTCCAGGCCCCCAAAGGGGGGGCCCCCCCGGGCGCCGTCTACACGGGTCCAGTGAAGGGCAGGAGCCAGTCGTTTTTAGACTGTGCGACACCCAAAAAAAGGGGGGAAGAGACGCAACGGGCAAAGAAAAGAAGGAAAAGATCTGCAGGGTGGGGGAAGCGGTCACTGAAACACCCAGGACTTCACTCTTTTTGCTCCACTTACTTTACAGAGCCCCCTGAAACCTCACCGTTCCTTTCCCCCTTTTAAATGGGCTTTAAATACTGGGTTTTTAAAAAGCATTTTACCCCAAATCCCTCCCAACTCTACCTTTTTTTTGGCGGGGGGGTCCCGCTATTTGGGGTCGTCCCCCCCCCATCCTCCCGGGGGAGTTGGTATTTCTCCCGCCGCCAGCAGGGGGGGGGGGCCCTTTTAAAAAGGGCCCGCGGCCCCCGGAGTAGCGCGGGGTGCGCTACTCCGGCCCCGCCGGTCCTTTCCCCAAAAGGGGGCGGCAAAACGGGCGGGGGTTTCCGCTAAACCCGCCCGGGGTTTTTCATTGTGGGGGGAGGGGGCCCCGGAGGGACGCCCCCCCCCTCCCTCCTCCCCCTGTATGCCCGGCCCCCTGCGCGCATTTTGCAAAACAGGTCACCCAGCGAAAGGGGGAACAGGGCGCGCGGCTTTTCTAAATTCCCCCTGCGTCCCCTGAGGAGATGGGCAAAAGCCTGGGGGACTGAGGAGCCTGGCCCATTTAAGGGGGAATTTTATTTATTTTATTTTTATTAACTACATGGGGTCTTTTCCTGGCAAAAAGGGGGGGGGGGGTCTCCCTGGGGGTTTTCAATGGGGCAACTCCCTGGTTTGGCTACAATGGGGGCAACACCGGGCGGTTTTACAATGGGGGAAAACTACCGGGCTGGCTACAAGGGGGGCCCAATACCGGGTTTGGCTAAAGGGGCAACTAAGGGCGGGGCTAAAAAGGGGGCAACAAAACCTTTGGCGGGGCTACTAAAGGGGGCACTCCTACCGGGCCTGGCTCCCTTAAAGGGGGGCACTACCTACCTGACTACTAAGGGGGGCACTACCCTACCTGACTACTAAAGGGGGAACTATTTAAAATACTAAGGGGAAACAAACCTGACTATTAAAGGGGGCACAAACCGGGCTACAAGGGGGGGGGGTCTACCGGGGCGGCTACAATGGGGAAAACTACCTGGCTGGCTACTAAAGGGGGAAACTACCGGGTTTGGCTACTAAAGGGGGGCAATTTACCTGGTTGGCTATTTAAAGGGGGGCAACTCCCGGGGGCTGGTACTAAAGGGGGGCATTTTACCTACCTGGCTGGCAAATAAAGGGGCAACATACCTGGCTGGCTCCCAAAAGGGGGGGCACTACCTACCGGGACTACTAAAGGGGGCATTTACCTACCTAAACTACTAAAGGGGGAAACTCCGGGACTACAAAGGAGGAAAACTACCTGCCCTTTAAAAGGGGGGCCCCTATCTGGCTAAAAAGGGGGGGAAAACTCCCTTTTCTAAAAAAGGGGGGGCTTCTACCTAGCTACAGAGGGGGCATCTCCCTTTCTCCCAAGGGGGGGCCATCTACCTCCCTGTGGGAGGCCCCTACCTGGTTTTTGGGGGCTACTACCGGGCTAAAAGGGGCACTCCCGGGCTTTCTTCCAAACCTTTATGAATTTGGGCCGGAGTGGTGGGGCCCTTTTTTGAAGGGGGTGGCACACAAAAAGGGGGGGCGTGTCCTTCCCAAATTTTTTTGCCCGGGGGCACGCTATGCGCGCCGCCCTTTTTAAATCTCCTGCTTTTCCTTTTTAAAAAAGTTGGCAACAAAGGGTTTTTACACACTCTTTTAAGGGGGGCAGTAAGGCTTTAACAGGGTTTCTTTTACCATGTGGGTCGGGGTTGGTGAAGGGGGTTAAATTTACGCTTTTTATTGTGAGATAACGAGTTTTGCCCCCAGATTGTAGGTTGGGGGGACAGAGGGGAGGGGGTGAGGTTCGGGGGCTGTGCACTGATCCCAGACCAAAACACACAAAAGAGAGAAAAAATTAATAAAAGTCCCCCCCCAATTTCCTCAAACAAGACAACATAAAGGGGTTACCTGGGGAAGCCCTTTTAATTCCTTAACACATTTTATAGCATTTTAAACATGGGCTGCCCCCCCTGCCCCATGAAAAAATTTCTTTTTATTTAAGCCTTAGGGTATGTCTCACGGTGTATTGCGGTGCGTATAGTCCCCTGCAATACGCTGGGGTTTTGGGCGACATGCTGATCCGCAAATTAAAAAACCGGGGGGGAAGGGGGGGGCGGCCGGGCGAGGGCCCCATAGCATTAAATTCTCTCCCCCCCCGTGTTTTCGCCTTTTGACAATTGACATGTCACTTTTCCCCCCATGTTACAGTAAAAAATTGTTTTTAAAAATTTGGGGTGAGGGACACTTAACCCATAGTTTCTAGGGAGCGCTATGGTTTACCGTAATTGGGCGCCCCATTTCGCAGTGTAAAAACCCCGCAATACGGGATAAAGAACGCCCCCAAAAAAAGCCATGTGAACATACCCTTTAAAGCCTTGGGTTTTTTTTTTCACAAAATGTATTTGCAGGGTCTATTTTGAAATTTTGTGCGAAATTTGCACCCGAAATTTTTGCCTTGCAAATTTGGAAAAACATAGCTCTCAATGAATCTAGGGAATTTTACAACAAATTCCCAGGCACATATTGTGCACCAGTAAAAAGGGACATTTTCGCTTCTTTAAAGGCCTAAAAACGCTGGGGGAAAATGAGGGCTGACTGGGGGCTTAATTGGGGGATGTGGAAAAAATATGTGCTGTCCCGCGCGTACTTCCCACAGCAGGGGAAAATATGGGGGTTTCACATAGGTAATCCTGCTAAAACACTGTGTGAAACCCCGGTTTTTGGCCGGTTTCACATCTGCCAAACAGAGGGGTTCCCTTCTGACCCCTTGTCAGATTCCACCCAAAATGACAGAAAAAATATTGCAGCATTTCTTATGGGTTTAAAATGTCAACCCCCCAGGAAAGGAAAACCATAAAAAACCATTGTAGAATTGGGGACTATCATGAATTTTTGGTTTTACATTATTTTAAAAATTTTAAAAAATCGTCACTGGGATCCCATAATTGGGACCCATAAAAAATAAAACTTCCCCCCCTTTTAAAAAAATTTGCCCCCACCCAGGTTTCCCTGAGGGGAAAAAAAAAAAAGTCATTGCAGAAAATGCTGTTTGGGGGGGGAAATGTAATAAAAAAAAAATAATTTAGCATTTTTTTTAATTTTAAAAATAAATGCTCCTAACCCTCCCCACAAATCAAAATAAAAAGGTCATTTACAAATGAACTTTGAACTCCCTGCAACGAAACCCTCCCCTAAAAATTTTTTGGGAATTCCCGTTTTTTTTTAAAGTTTTCAAAATAACATTTAAAAAATTTTCCTTTTTTCCGCAAAAATAAGCCCTCATTTGTGAAAGGGAAAAAAAAAAAAACGTTAGGCAGGGAGGAAAAAAATAACGCCATGTTAACAAAAAAACCCCTTTATTGATAAAGGGGTTAAAAGACACCCATCTAACAGTTGGGGGACCTGGTGGGTGCTTTTTAGTGTCGGGGCTGGGGGGTTCGGGACCACAGGGGGGGGTTTATCTTGGGGGGCCCACCCTATGTACTTTAAAATAATTTCTTGGCCTCTCGGGGCTTTAAAAAAGCCCAAATTTTCCCCATAAAACGTGTGGCAGAACAAACTTTTATTTGTTTTATTTCAATAGCAAGTTAGTCACACATATGTCACAGCCCTAACTTTTTCATTTTGGGCAAAGGGCTAAAATAGCTTCCCTCCATATCCCCCCCCCCCACATTTCAATATCCCCCTCCACCCACATACAATATAACCCACCAAAAGTTTCCCCAGGTCCCCTCACCTCATAAATTCTAAAATAAACACCAGCAAAAAAGTAAAAGCTAACCCTATCACGGGTCCAAACAGGGAAAACATGTAGCTGGGGATTTTTTTACCGGTGCCCCTTTTAACCCACAACACCGCCCTAAAAGAGACCAAAATAGTTGGGGCGAACCCCAGCTCAGGTATAACCTACAAAACCACCATTTAGAGACCACAAAAGAGGTCAGGGCACCACTCAGGTATTTAAATTACGAAAACCCCCATATAGAGACCCAATAGAGGTCAGGGCCCCAGTCAGGGAAAACCTACAACACCCCCAAAATAAAAGACCACATAGAGGGCAGGGCCCACTCAGGGATAACTTACGACACCGCCAAAAAAGGACCACAAAAAAGGTTTAGGGGCACCAGCTCAGGTATAAACCCACAACACCACCAAAAAGAGACCACATAAAGGTCAGGGCACCAGCTCAGGTTTTAACCCACCCAAAACCCCCCATAGAGACCCATAGAGGTCAGGGGGCCACTCAGGTAAAAATCTTCAACACCTCCCTATAGAGAAAAAACATAGAGGTCAAACATAAAAAACTTTTTAGAAAATCTCGGTTCACATATTTTGGGTCAAAAGAAAGTTTAAGTTTCCCACAAATTTCAAAAGGATCTCAAAAACGGGCAGTCCCCTTTCTTTAAACTTTTCCTTTCAAATCGAGCCAATTAGGCCCCCATGGGGGCACCGACCTCCATTATTTAGAGAAAAAAAAAAAAACACCCAACCCGCAAGCTGGGCCCCTTTTTATGAAAAGCCCGTGAGAGTGGGCGGGGGGGCAGAAACCCAAAATGGGGGAACCCCCTTTCCCTTTCCCCTATAGGTTTTTAAATCAATATACACCAAGTAAAAAAGTTTTGTTTCTGGGACACAAAAACATTTCTGAAAAAAAAGGGATCCCAAAAACCCGGGTGCCTCTGGCAGGGTGCGGCAAACATTTAAAAAAAACTTTACACCACAGACCGCCGCCAGCGGCACATAAATGCAAAAAGGGCAATTTCATAAAGTGGAAAAACCCAAAGAAAATTTATGCTATCTATCATAAGGGGAAAAAAATTTGGGGACCCCTCGGTCGGTGACCGTGAGAGGGCCCATTTGGGTCGTTGAGAGGTAAAAAATAGTATAGGGGCTGCCCGATTTTTTGGAAACACGTTGAGAGTCGTTTGGGGAGCTTTAAACCCTTTTTGATCAAAAATTTTGAACCCAGAGTCTCAAAATTTTTTTTTATGTGTTAGATAACAAAAAAGCCCTTCCTTTTTGGGAAATTTTTTAAAGTAGTGTATTTTTTGCCCTTTTTTTAAATAGTGGGGCCCCCTGGCGGGGGGTCTGTGTGAGTACATGTATAAAATTTCATGTGTGCCGCAGGGCCCGGGCCGTGGCACCCCGGTTTTCAACGTTTTTTCAGAAAAATTTTTTTTGTGCGAAACATACGTTTATACTTGGGTATAAAGAATTTTTTAAATATTTGGGAAGGAAGGGGTGCTTCCCTTTTGGGTTTTTTTGTCCCCGCCCACTCTCACAGGCTGTCATAAAAGGGCAGTTGCAGGTTGGGGGTTTTTTATTTTTTTTTCTCTGAATAATGGGGGTCGGTGACCATGAGAGGCCGATTGGCCGATTGAGAGGTAAAGATAGTTTTGGACTGCCCGATTTTTTAGATCATTGAAAGTCGTGGGGGACTTAAAAATCTTTTGATCAAAATAGTGAACCAGAGTTCAAAGTTTTTTCATGTATATAGATAGCATAAATTCTTTTGGATTCCACGTAGTGTATTGCCCCCTGAGGTCAGACACCACTAGGGAAACCTACAACACCCCCATATAGAACCACTAAAGGTCAACACCCGCTCAGAAAAACCCCAAAACCCCCTTATAGAGAAAACATAGAGGTCAGAAAACCAGCTCAAGTAAACCTACAACACCACCCTATAGGACCACATAGAGGTCACTAATTTACTATTTTGGGCCCTAGGCAAACTTAAACCTATCAGTTCTCTATCTATTAAACACAAAATGTAACTTTTTTTATATTAACTTTAACCTTTTACACACTTTTAAAAATATCTCTATCCTCATCATTTAACCCTTTTTGCTTCTGAAAAGGGAATAACCCCTTTCATCATCAAGTTGGTGGAACCCCCCCTATTAACAGGGGGAAAACCTTATAAAATATAGCAAAGTACTAGCTTCATAAGGGATCCCCAAACCAACACTTGGCAGTCGTCCCCAATCTCATAACACAGAACAAATAAAGGCCCCCCTTTTGACACCGCGCAAACAGGTGGGGCACTTGTGACAGAGGTGAGGAAACACAATTTAAAACGTCATGCCTGACCTCGCCGACATGTTTCGCCACTAACCGGCTTTATCAAGGCTTCGGGGGTCGACACATGTGGTTGAGCTCACTTTCCCTTTTTTAAACATGTTAATAAAAAACCCCCTCAGGTGCT
>JAODAL010053761.1:0-25061 GCA_025379985.1 Phyllomedusa bahiana
AAATCATTTTTAGTTCTAAATATTTGGGTTTTTGCAACAGCCATTTAAATTTTGATAATTAATAACTAATATTCACATTTGTGTTAGTACAATAAACCTCATTTCAACCCGGGAAATATTACTGTGTCCATAGTTTTAATATATCAAATTGAAATGGCTGTTAAACACCCAAATTTTTAAAAACTAAAAATGATTAAGTTTAATGGGGGTTCCCAAACTTTTTCTAGACTGTAAATAACTACGAAACGTGTTTGAATGTAACCCCCTGAATCATTTCTGGACACAGCTAAAATGTATCATATGTATGGTTGCTATTGCCGATTCCTCCTTTAAAATTGTATACTCTCTAATTTTGAAGTACTTGTAATGCCTCTGTAGAACAGTGAGGATTTGGTTTTTGTCTTTTTGTGTCTATTTGAAAATTCTAAAAAAAAGCCTTATAAAAAAAAAAAAAAAAACGTCCTGCGTCTCCCAAAAGACCTATATAAGAACCCCCCGTTTCTCCCATAACTCTTAGTAAGAACGTCCCCTGTCTCCCATAGACTCTATAGTAAGAACGTCCCGCTGTCTCCCATAGACTCTATAAAAGAAGTCCCGCTGTCCCCATAGACCTATAAAGAACTCCTGCTTCTCCCATAGACCTATAGTAAGAACGTCCCGCTGTCCCCCAAATCTATATAAAACGTCCTCGTCTCCCTAGACTCATAGTAAGAACGCCCCCTTTTCTCCCATAGACCAATAAGAACTCCTCTTTCCCATAGACTCTATAGAAGAACGTCCTGCTTTTTCCATAGACTCATAAAAGAATGTCCCTGCCCCATAACCCCTTTTTAAAAAACGCCCTGCTGTCCCCAAAACCCCTTATAGAAAAACTCCTGCTGTCTCCCATAGAACTCATTAAGGAACGCCCCGCTTCTCCCAAGACTCAAATATAAACACCTGTTGTCTCCCATAGACTCTATGTAAAGCCTCTGTTTTCCATAGACTCATAGTAAGAATGCCCGGCTGCTCCCATAGACTCTATGTAAGAACGTCCCCTGTCTCCCGACTCTATAGTAAGAACTCCCTGTCTCCAATAGACTCTATGGAAAATCCCCCGTCTCCCAAACTCTTTAGTAGAACTCCTGCTTCCCCTCCCATAGACTGTATAGTAAGAACACCC
Organism: Phyllomedusa bahiana; assembly: GCA_025379985.1. NCBI lineage: Eukaryota > Metazoa > Chordata > Amphibia > Anura > Hylidae > Phyllomedusa > Phyllomedusa bahiana. The sequence goes on from JAODAL010053761.1 coordinate 1,163, forward strand.
GCTGCCCCATGACTCATAGTAAGAAGCCCCCGCTGAAACCCAAACTCTAAGAAAACCCCCTGCCCTCCCATAGACTCTAAGAAAGAACGTGTGCTGTCTCCCATAGACTCTAATAAGAACTCCCGCTTCTTCCATAGACTAAAAGTAAGAACACCTTTTGTTCTCCCATAGACTCTAAGAAAGAACGTCCCGCCCCCATAGCTCTATATAAGAACGTCCTGCTGTCTCCAAGACTCTAGTAAGAACGTCCCCGTCCCCCATAGACTCTAAGTAAGAACGTCCGCTGTCTCCCATAGACCTATAGTAAGAACGTCCCCTGTCCCCCATAAATCATAGAAAAAACCCCCGCTGTCTCCATACACTCAAGTAAGAACCCCGCTGTCTTCCATAGACTCTATAGAAAACGTCCCTGTCCCCCATAGACTCATAGTAAAACTCCCGCTTCTCCCATAACTCTATAGTAAGAACTCCTCTGTCCCCATAACCAAAATAAAAAGTCCCGTGTCTCCCAAGACTCTAAGTAAAAAAACGCCGCGTCCCCCATAGACTCTATATAAGAACTCCCCTGTCTCCCATAATCTATAGTAAGAACGTCCCTGTCTCCCATAACTCTATATAAGAACATCCGTTCTCCCATAGACTCTATAAAAGAACTCCCGCTTTCCCTAACCTGTAGTAAGAACATCCTGTTGTCCCCCATAGACCTATAGAAAGATCCTCCTGCTGTCCCCATAGACTCTATAAAAGAACGTCCTCTGTCTCCATAACTCAATAAAAACGCCCGCTGTCCCCAAGACCTAAGAAACACGTCCCCCCGCTCCCAAAACTCTATTAAGAACTCCCCTGTCTCCCATAACCCATAGAAAATGTCCTCGCCCCACAGAATGCTTTTTTCTGCTCCCAGTCGTTTTCTGAAACATGTTACAAAAAATGATAGAGCAGGGCAGAAAATTTAATGTTGGAGCCCCTATAAACACGGGTTTTTGGGGCCGAAACCATAGGATGTTCAGACGCGTTTTGGGCGCATTTGGAACCGGCTCATGGTGGCTCCTAGCCCTTGTCTCCCAACGTACAGTACATCCTGGTATGCTAAGGATTAAAAAGCCCTGGCGTTCCTATAAAATTTTTAATATTCCGTGAAAAATAATTTTTGGAGCTTTGTCCTCTTTTACATCTGTATTACTACATCTTTCAGAATGTGCAAGGACACACCTCTCTGAAAACTGGAATGGTCACACCCATCTGACAGATTCATCATCATTTCTAGGAGGAAAAAAGAGGAACAGCCAAAACCCGAAATAAAAATTGCCCAATAGTTTTTTCACAGGAAACACAAGTATTTACTGACATAGACATGTCAGGAGGAGTCACGGGTACTATTTAAGAAGCAAACTTTTTATGATTTTATTTGTACTTTTAGGCTGTTTTCATGTAGAATTCAATATTGAACAGATTAAAAAATAATGTCTGCCGACATATGTTGCCCCACCTGGAACTCGCATCTCCATAATACAGCATATGGTGGGACATGTCACGAGGCACACGGAAGTAAATTATGGGCCCTTAGACTTCTTCAGGCATTGTATTACATTTCCGTCCACTACAGATCCATAACACGGCCATGTGCCTGAGCCCTTTGGATGTGCTTGTATTACATCCTCAATTTTATGTTCCTTCATCCCTTTCTATTACATTTTTCTCTTATGACCTAAAAAACAACAAAAAAGAGCCAAAGACGTTGCAGCGAAAACCCTGAGCTTTTGTAGTAGTTTTGGTCTTTAATCCTGCTGGTTTTAGTCTCCGGTTTCACGTTGTCCTCCCTGAACTTTTTGTGAGAGTGGATTACTGACACAAAATAAAACATGTACAATCCCTCGGCAAACCACAAAAAGATATCCAGAATTATCGACTACTATGGAAGAAATATCCCTCAAATCCATGAACAGCCTTTGTTACCGCCGCACGATAGCGGAATAGTTTACGGCTGTTGTGGTCGTTCGCTCAGTTCACCGTTTATTTGTTTGGCAAAGGTGTTACAATGGAATGCGCATATTTTGGGGAAATTGTGAAATAAAACAAAGCAAAATCCAAGACGTGTGTTTACAATATGGTGGGGAATGTAATGTAAGACCTTAAAGCAGCAACAGAATTTCATACTGTATTTTATTTGGCTCCTTTGCCCCTTTATCTGTCGCTGGACATTCTTTGGCTACAAGATGAGGTTCTGTACTGGAATTCCCTCTATGGATGGAAGTTTAGGAAATATCCAGATCTATTTATTTAATGTTGTCACTCTTTAACTGGGTAGTTGCAATGTCAAATAATGTCTTAGGCTTGAACTGGATGGCTTTAGAATTCACAATATGGACGATCTGGTGCACCATGGTGCGACCGCCATAGATGGTGACATTATCTTCAACTACAGCTGGTCCCTCACATCAGGGCACTGCCCACAGACATTGATGGATGGGTATTTTCTGGGTAGTTGCAATGTCAAACAACTTTTTAGGCTGGAATAAATAATATGGATGACTCTGTGCACCATAATGCAACCGCCAAAGATGGTGACATCACCTTCAAGTATAGATTGGCCATCGCAGCAGGTCACGTCCTACAGAAATGAATGGAAGTATCAACTTTTTAGGAACTGGATGGCTATGTCCCTTAGGATTCACAATATGGATGGCTCATGGTGTGACTGTCATAGATGGTGACATCACCTTCAACTATAGATTGACCATCACAGAAATTTGTACCGTACAGAAATTAATTGAAGTACACTGTTTGATCACAGTGGTGGTTCAACAGCAGAGATTAAGCATTGATTAGCATTGGGGTATACAATGGTGGTGCGCATGGACCAAAGTGCCACTAAACAAAGACTGATCACTGCCATTGTGTCCCCAATCACAACATATGACTGTATTTTATTGGCTCCTTTGCCCCTTTATCTGTCACTGGACATTCTTTGGCTACGAGATGAAGTTTTGTACTGGAATTCCCTCTATGGATGGAAGTTTAGGAAATATCCATATCTATTTATTTAATGTTGTCACTCTTTTACTGGGTAGTTGCAATGTCAAATAATTTGTTATGCTTTAACCGGATGGCTAGTCTTTTAGAATTCACAATATGGAAGACTCGGCGCACCATGGTGCGACTCCCATAGATGGTGACATCACCTTCAACTATAGATTGACCATCACAGCAGGTCACTCCCTACAGAAATTAATGGACGTACATCCACTGGGTAGTTTCAATGTCAACTCTTTAGGCTTGAACTGATGGCTACGTCCTTTAAAATTCACAATATGGATGACTCAGTGCACCATGGTGCGACTGCCAAAGAGGGTGACATCACTTTAAACTATAGATCGACCATCACTGCAGGTCACTCCCTACAGACATGAATGGATGTGGATTTGCTGGGTAGTTCCATTGTCAAACAACTTTTTAGGCTGGAACTGGACGGCTACATCTTTTAAAATTCACAATATGGCTGACTCACTGCACCATAGTGCGCCCACCATAGATGGTGACATCACCTTCTACTATATATTAACCATAACAGCAGGTCACTCCCAACAGAAATTAATGAAAGGGCATTTTCTGGGTAGTTGCAGTGTCAAATATTTTTTTGGGCTGGAATTATCAGCTATGTCCTTTAGAATAGATAATATGGATGACTCGGTGCACCATGGTGCGACCACCAAAGATGTTGACATCACTTTCAACTACAGATCGGCCATCACAGCAGGTCACACCCTACAGAAATTAATGCAAGTGCATTTACTGGGTAGTTTCAATGTCAACATTTTAGGCTGGAACTGGATGGCTATGTCCCTCAGGATTCACAATATGGATGACTCAGTGCACCATGGTGTGACTACCATAGATGGTGACATCATCTTCAACTATAGCTTGACTATCACAGCCAGTTGTACTGTACATAAATTAATGAAAGTGCACTTACTGATCACAGTGGTGGTTCGACAGCAGAGATTAAACATTGAATAGGATTGGGACATGCAATGGAGGTGAGCATGGACCAAATATGGAAGTGCCAACAAACAAAGACTGATCACTGCCATTGTGTTCCCAACCGCAACCGGGGGCTAAAAATGGGGCATTTAAAGGTACCCTGCCTTTCTGTATCAGTCAATACAGCAAAGCTTTCAAGTGAACCACAGAAAAAAAAACTCTGCCAGTGTAAAATCTGGAATTTTTCACGCTATGAGGACAGGAACAAAATAAACACAAAAAAGTTTATAATAAAAATCTGATTTAAATAAATTGTAATTTTGTGAATATATAGTTGCTTTAACGCAGAAGGTTGCGGGACAATATCCATTAATTATAAGGGATTTTGCAAGGTAGGATAGACCATCAATATCGAATTGGTGGCGACGCAACTCCGGGCACTGCCACTGATCAGATGAGTAAAGGAGCCTTGGCCTTGTACAGCTCATTGGATGGAATTGATCCACAGTAACTATGGAAAATGCAGAGTTGTGTCTAGTAAACAATCAAAGGGGTGTTTCTACCATAAACTTTTAGAGTATAGCGATAGGATATGACATCAAAGTCCCATAGACCCAGGCTCCACGTTTAGATCCAGCACCTATCTCAGGAATGGGCTTCTGAAAGAGTTGGCTCTGAATGGAGAGCCGGTCACACTAGTTCTCCATTCTGTTCTATGAGAATTCTGAGTACAGGGGAGCGCTGTGTTCAGTTGTATTTGGGCTATACAATACATGGGAAAACCCTAAAAACATTTATTTCATTTACATACATGAAAAAAAAATTTTAATTCTCATTTCACACGTTTTTGATCAAAAAAAGCTTAAGCCCCCCACGGGTTTAAAAGGGATCTCAAGCGGGTGGTGCAGAACTAACGTTTTATTTGGCAATATTCTTTTTTAACTATATAGGGAGGAAGGGGTCCTCCTTTTTTGGGTTTCCCCACTCCGCCCACCTTCACAGGGGTTATAAGTGCAGCAATTTTGCAAGGGGTTTTGCTTTTATTTTTTTCTCTGGAAATGGAGGTCGGGTTGGCCCAATGAAAGTCTGAATTGGGGTCAATTTAAGGAAAGATAAGTAGGACCACCCGCCTTGAGATCCATTTGGTAGCCGTGGGTGGCTTAAGCATTTTTTGATCAAAACATGTGAGCCGAGAATCTCAAAGTTTTTTTCAGTTGTATTTTGAGCTCCCATTCTCTTTATTCTGAGCTGACAATTTCAGTAGGGTTTGCCCCCGAGATAGATCCCAGAGGTGGAAGCTGTACCTGTCATACTCCCATGGCATATCTGATATGTCATCAAAGTGCAAGATGGAAACATCCCTTAATTTCATGGTGTTACAACTATGGGCATTAAGAACATGGCTTGTCTTTGATGTCACTGTTGGAAAGCGCCACCCACCACCTCACTGTGCTAATATCCGCTGTTTGGTCCCCCCCCTAACGTTCAACATGCATTGACAAATGTCAATGGGTGCAATGTCTTCCACCTAGAGGAATTCAATTACATAACTGTGCTGTCCTCAGAACTCTCGTAGAACAGAATGGAGAGTCGTGCACAAGCCTGACCGGCTCTGCATTCTGAGCTGACACTCCTGAGGGCCTGTTCCCAAAATAAATGCAGGTCCTAGAGCTGGGATTCAAACCAATCAGACATTGATGTAATAATGATACCATACACCATTAAAGTCTATGGTAGGAACACCATTTTAACAACCGCCCACCATCTTTTTACAGCGGGCATTACAGGGTGATTATCTGCAGCAACATTTTGGCATCGCTTTTGGCACCGCTGCAGAATAGGGGCTCCCAGTGCCACAGCTGCTCTAAGGACAGAGCTGTACTTCACAGCCCTGTTCCCAGAGCAGCCTCTGCAAGCACCGGTGAGCAGAGGTAACCTCAGATCCCCGGTGCTTAAACCTTTGATTGCTGCGATCAGTGATCTCGGAATAATCAAAGGGCTTTCCCCTGCTCTGTCGGGTGATCGGGAGGCTGGTGACCCAACAGAGGCCGGGGAAAGGCTGCACAGTCAGCCCTGGGGATCTGGAGTAGCCCCAGGGCTGTCTGTGTAACAAGTCAATGACCAGGACAGACTGTGTGCTGCCCTGACTGCTGCCTGTTTCTCACTGACACTGATGATAATGTATGCATAAATTAATATGCTAATTCATTACTAAGTGTAAAAAAAAAAACATAAAACAGTTCTCCATGGGATTTTAAAAAAAAAGTGAAAAAAACATAAGTGTAGAAAAAAATAAAATGATAAAATAAAAATGAATATTTAATAAAAAATAATTGTGCAGACATTACACACACACAAAAAAACCTACACATGTTATCCACATGACTGTAATAATCTATAGAATTAATCTGACAAGTTGTTAAGTGTGAAATGTGAATGGTGTAAAAAAAAAAATTAAAAAGAAACAAAAAATGTAAAAAAAAAGTAAAAAAAGATTCTGCAATAATTTATAAGTGAACTTAAACTGTTCCCCAAAATGTACAACCTCTGCCACATAAAACAAAGCCTCATCCAACTGCATCAGTGAAAAAATAAAAAAGTTACGCCTGTTGAAATGCAAAGAGGCAAAAACAAAAAAAAAATGTGGTGGTCATTAACTACTTTTCAGGTGTTCGGCTTAAGGGGTTAAAGGGGTTTTCTCACCACAATGATTAACTTTTATCTTGTAGGGATGGGTAATTGAAGACTTTTTCTAAATACTTTGCTTTGTTGATTTTGCTTTGGTCAGGAGATAAAGAAGATTTTATCTTCTCTTAAAGTGCACAAGTTTCTCTGGTTATGGCCGTGTCTCCCCACCTTTCCTTATTCTCTCTTATCTCTCATTGCACTAAGCTGCCATCAATCACTCAACCCGTCAATGGTGAGTTACCTCCTGCAGAGTCTTAGCTCTAGCTATGCATCTTGAACGCTTCTCATTTAGCTAAGTAAACACTCTTTAGAACTTTCCCACTTGTATAATACACTAACATAAGTGCAAGAGATTTATCAAATGTAACAGGAATAGCTAGCAACAACAGAGCTAATGTGTCAAACACTGCTATAGAGCCACCCACAGCCTGAACGGCATGTGTGTTTCTAAAGCTGGCTGTGGCTCTGTGAAACTGAATGGTGAGAAAATCCCTTTAAGAAAACATAATGTTCATTGTGGCATCACTGCTCTGTCAATCTAATATTGTTGGTCATTCTTTAGGATAGGACAGCATTACTTTATTTTTTCTTTAATTTTCACACAGTGCCCTCAAATGCCCCTGTACTCCGCACACCTCAGCTCTTTAATGGAGAATTGTGCAAATTAATTTCACCGCCGACGTCCAGCGGCATTTATATCATCACGTATTATGGGCTTATTTGGTATTCGGCGCCACCCATCACCCCCGGATCATGTTTTGGGAGAAGGTCCTGTTGGCAGGTCTACTGGTGCGTTGGCAGAAATATTTGCGTCTTCTGTATACTCTTCAACCTAATTGGTCAGATGAACATTTGTGACTCTCTAACAAAACTGGCTTTTACCTATGATTTAATAATCCTAATATAGGTTTCAGGGGGAAATTGCTTTTCTAAAACCTCAGATGACGAGAGATGTTGTGCAAAATAGTGATTTAAGAAAAATCAACAGAGTCAATATGCCAGAAGTTCTCGTAAACGTGGCCCGGGTATAAATCTCACTGATAACTCTCCATCCAGGATTTGTTTAATAAAACATATTTCTTTTCATTCACTGAAGTAGAATTAAGGACGGACAGACACAGATCTATTAAGCAGCTCCGGAGATTAGGTTTTCTTCAAGCATAGTTTGAGAATTGTTTGGGGACTATATACTAACATGATGTAGTCTGAATATACGGCCGACAGCTCCAACATTTTCCAAGCAGCTGCAGCCACTTCCAAGTATTAACATTATGTAAATAATGCCATTACTCAGGCTGGATTCATGCATTGCAGGCTTCTTTATTTAAATAGTTTTTTGTATTTATTTTTTTCTTGAATTATTGTAGTAAACTGAAGATCCACTGACCTACATTTTGATCAACCCAAATTAACATACTATATAAAAGTATTTAAAAAAGTATTTTGTAAGATTTTAACTGTCAAAAAAGAAAAATATTAAAATCAGAACAAAATTGTTATTATTAATATAAAATCAAATCATTGAACTGCTTTAAATTCTATAGAGAACAGAAGCTCAGAAACGTGAATTATACTGTTAAATGTTTCTCTTTCTACCAGTAACAATGCTCTCCCTGTGAATCTCAATATGTGGCTAGAATGTTGCAAGAGATAAGGAGCTATTACTGTCAGTCATATTTAAAGGGGTTGTCTCACTACAAGGATTGCTGCTTTTTATGTTAAAGAACTTGCAAAAACAAGTCAGTTTGTAATTTTGTGTCCATTAAAAATGCCCTTCCTTTTTTAACTTAATACCCCCTTGTGGGGGGGCTGCGTCACTCCTTTTGGTCGCAAAATAGCTACGGGACCGGTTTAAATCTCTCATGAAAAGGGGACATTTTATGAACGGGGCTGCGTCTAGGTTTTCCGGGGCAAACTTTAAAGCCAAAAAAGCTGTCACATCTCTTTTTCCCTAGATGTATGAATAGCCCGAAACTTCCAAATTTTTGGTGAAAATCTGGGGGCCTGCCCCGACATTTGAAAAAAATGCCCAAAAACTTTGGGTTTGATGTTCTGGGGTGGGGCACAAAAAGTTTTCTTTGGGATTAAAAACATGTTTTTGGGTTTTTTAAATTGGGGAAATTTTTTTTGGATTTTACCCATAGAAATTTTTCATGATTAAAAAACACATAAATACAGGCCAAAAAAAAGGTGTTAGGAAAAATTCAGTGAATAGAAACGTTTGGCGAAACCACAATTTCTCAGCGAAAAACCTGTCCCTTTTGCCACTATTTTTATGTTAAAAAAAGGCTGACCCCACGGGGCCCCTATGTTTTTGAAGAACACAAATTAAAAATACTAATAAAAGTTTTAAAAAAAAAAAGTATTTTGTAAAAATTTTAAAATTGTAAAAAAAAAAAAAAAATTTTAAAAATAAATTTTTTTTTTATTAAAAAACAAAAAATTTAAAAATAAAAATTTGGAACTCAAAAAAATGCAAAAAACTCGTATAAAAAAAAAAAAAAAACCCTCAAAAACAAAATCATCCCTTTTAAATTGGTTTTCCATTCCCCATTTCACAAAGCTCCCCTGTGAAAAACTAAATTTGTGGTAGAATATTGCAAGAGATAAGGAGCAAAATTTAACGGGAAAATCATCCCCAAAAAGGGGGTTTGTCTTACTACAAGGAATTCTTTTTTTTTAAAGACCTTGAAAAAACCCAAATCTTTTTGGGCAATGTGTGTCCTTTAAACCCCTTTCCCCTCCCTTTTCCTATATCCCTCTTGTATCCCCCTTTCATCAGCTCCTAAAGGTCACTATAGCAAACAGACCTTTTTCAATCTCCATAAAGGGCCTGCCAGCACGGGTTCTATACTACAGACCTCCCTTCTATTGAAAGCCCTTATAAAAGAACCAGCAAACACCCCCCTAAATTTTCAAAAAAACCAAAAAAAACCAGGGACTGAGGTGAGATGAATCAATGTAGTGAGAAAATTTTCCCTTTAAGCCAAGCAAAAAAATTCCCCCTTTTATTCAAGAAACATAGTACAAAAGGAGAAAATTTTTTCGGGCAAGTAGTGACCTTTTTAAAAGAAATTTGTGTAAGCAAAAAGTCCCCAATATAATACTATAACATAGGGCACATTTTAAAAACAAAAACCAATCAGAGCATATCCCAAAAACCCAAAGAGGTGAAACCCAATCGGTGCAAACCAATAAATTAATAGTTTTAAACTTTAAAAATTAAAAAATATAAAGGGACTTACAAAGAGGGACTTTCCCAAAACGGCCCCAAAGCATTCGGCCGGGCCCCCTCCACCCGCCAGTGCGCATGTCCGCAAAACCCCCTGGAAAAAGGGCGCGGCGTCATCCAAGAAAACCAATGCGAAATGCCGCTAGGGGCGGGGCACCCTTTTTAAAATTTCATTTGGTTTCCCAGCCCGGCAAAAGGTTCGCCTGTCCGTTCCCCACCCTTGGGAACACAAAAAATAGCCTTACAAAACAGAAAATTCACAATAGTTTTGCGGGTTTCCCTATACCTTTATATGCGTTTTATTAGCAACGGGGTTTCACGGTAACAGGAAAAAAAAACCCAAAAATTACTCCCCCTGAAACAAGCAGGGGACACAAAATCACAATATTACATGTACCCCATGCGGGGCAGCGGCCAAAATACCCAATCAAAAAACACACATAGTGGGGAAACGAAGGGGGAAAAAGCACGCATCCTAAAATTGCCCCTTTTCCCCGGTCCCTTTAAAATTGCATTTTTTGGGAATCCTTGGGTGTATTTATATTAAAATTGGCAAATTCTTAATGAACCCCATAAGCGGGCAACAAAACATCAAATCATAAAGATGCATTTTAGGGCCCAAAAAAGTTAACGGAATGTTTCCCCATTTTGGGTGTCTTTCCCTTTTTCAAAAAATAAAAAAAAAAATGGTGTAAAAAAACATGGACTAAAGATGGGGGTTAAAAAAATCCAAAAAAAGGCAAGAAAAAAACACTAAAAATCCTACCCCGGGGAAAAAAAAAATTTCATACCCTTTGTTTGTACTGAATTCCAGATTCGGGCCCAAAAATTGGGATGTAAGGATTTTCAACTAAAAAAACCCCATTTCAACTTTTTTTTTTTCCAGTAAAAAAATTTCCAAAAGGGGTCCCCCCCCCCTTTCTCAGAGGGGAACATGGGCAATCACTCTGAATCTCAAATGGAAATTGAATGATTGCAGTCATTGAAATGTCGGGCCAAAATGGGTTTAAATCAAGCATCTTAAAGAAAGTATTTGGGACTTTTATCATGTTAAATTTTCCCCTCTTTTCCCCCTTCCATCGTTGTTTTTCACCAAAAAAAACCTTGCTACAGGGACATGTAATCATGTATATTGGGGATAAGAAAATGCGGCATGTAAAACTTAAAATTTTTGGGGTCTTAATGGGTTTCCCCTTCTGAGGGGAAAAAAAATGTATTTCCCCTTTGATAATAAAGTTTTCAAGTTTTCTGCAATTTAGACAAGGAAAGTATCCCCCTTTTAAGGGGGCTAAAAAAGGGCTGTCCTCAAATTTCCCGAGAGTTTCTGGAAATGGAAGAAAATTTGGAATGTTTAGGGAAGCCTCTCGTAGTAATTTCCCCGTCCTTCCTCAAATTTTTTTGCTATTTTCCGGACCCAATTACAAAATGTAAAAACAAAGGGTATACACAAGTCTGTTTCTTCACCTGAACATTTCAGCGGGTGTTCACACCTACACACATCTCTCAGGCGTGCCTTATATCTCTACAACAAATTTTTCCGGATAGTCCTCTCCGCGCATCACAATTGTTGCAAACATTTTCTTCAACTTTCCCTAATTTGGAAGTCATCACACAATACTATTCCTCCTATCTCACTCATAACTGCTCCAGGTAATGAGTTTCCCCATATTTTTGGGGTGATAGCTGTTATATAACAATAAACATGTTTTTAAAATCTGTCTCCTTCACATAGACTTCTGTTTCCAACTTTGTACCTCTTTCACCATATACCAGTTAGTGGTCAAGAAATTGTAGAGATGACTTCGATAGTTACTTTAGTAAACTGTAACCTGGTTTACACTTCATTGATATAAGATATAAATGAAACACCCAAAAACACACCCACAAACCTTCAACAGGTTCTTCTATAGGGGCCCTGTCCATATTCAAAAAAAATATCACAATTATATCCGCCACAACCAGCGCAGGATGTTGATCCCGAAAACTGCCAGAATTGGTAATACACATTCCTCCTCAACAAAAGAAGACAGGACACTAGCCGCCATAAAGCGATGTTCGCATATGTGCGGGCGGGGGCCCCATTGACCCCAGAACTGGCTGTAATCACGTACTATCTGCAGAAAAAACAAAAAAAAAATCTGTCCCCAACTAGAAAATAAATTTTCTAGTGAGGACAATCACCAGAAGGGCTGTAGGATGAAGATAGTGAGTAACTTCGGATCACACCCTGCGTCCGGCCAGTCGAGACCTTGACACAGCCAAGAGAACCAAACCGTGTGATTCAATAGAAGTCAAATGGACTCCAAAAAAACATTCACACCTGTTAGAATAACACTTTTTCCAACTATATTTAAGGAAACGTACACATGTATCCCTTATATAGGAGGAACAGTCGGGCAAAAGATCTAAAAATTTTATCCCAGAAAAAAAAACATCGCCAATGTTATTGAAAATTGAACCCCGCAACCTACCCCGAAACTAAGGTCTCCCCCCGGCGGTCAATCAAGCTTTTTATGTATCTTGAGGAGAAAAAATATAGGATAGGGTTAATGGGAAGATGTTTACTTTAAGCGGAAATTTCCTCCGTAATTTTTCATCTCAAAATGGGAAAACAAAAAAAAAAAAAATGTTCTCACATATAGCCCTATCAACTATTTCATTAAATCCCTTCATGATTTTGAAATTTAGGATCCGACTCAGCTCGTACATTAAACCATCCTGATACATCTTAACTTGGGCGATTCACCACAGGTCATATTTTGACCCTATCCATCACCACACTGCCACCACCCCCGCCCTTATCTGCATGTATAACAACGATTACATTGGTTTATCCCATTAATTTTTTTTTTCCAAGGTCTTCCTTCTCTCTACCTGACAGGTTTTAGGGACGTCCCTTAATTTGTCCTGATCTTTAGTGTTTTTCATTCTTTTCTGAATGTATAACGTTATATATACGAGTCCTCTCTACATACAAAGGAACTGTTTGATGGATGCAAAAAAATCACTCTTCAGTTTCTTAAACACAAGATCTTTAAATTGTGAAAGCATACTTTTAGGAGATTGATCATTAGTATTCTCCCCAATAGTCTCTCTCATAAAAAAAAGGTTTTAAAAAAAAAAAAAACAAAAAAAAAAAAAAATAAGATAAAAAATTAAAAAAGAAAAAAAAAAAAAAAAAAAAAACGTATCCGTCTAAAAAATTCTTGTGGAGATTCAACGTTCAAATTGACACCAATCAAATGGATGAGGATTGACTAAAGGGATAAAAACCCTTGTTCAAAACATTCACTATCTACGTTCAGAAGAGAGTGTCACTGCTAAATGTTGACAAGCACTGAAACTCCCATCATTAATCAACTACCGAGGATTGGCCCCTGGTTTGGGTTAGGTGTCTCATATGACCATTCCCCATGTCTGATGTTTTGATTCTTTTGGCCGTCTTTTTTATCATTCTCTATCCTAATGTTTTTCCGACCGTAGAGCATCCGCCTACGATTGTCTCACTCTTTCTTGATTTTTATATCTCTAAAAAAAATCGATCTGGTAAAGATTCATTTATTATAATTGTTTGAAAATTATTTTTCCCCCCCCCCCCCCCCCAAAATTCATCCCGTCTGAATCAGAGTCCAAAGGTGGTATACCCAAATTTTGGATGACGCGAATCTTTGTAATCTCTCAGCTAGAGGAAGCATATTGATTTTGCTGACCAGCCAACAATATATCGTTTCCGATTTGGTATGTCCGTCAAGGTCTCTATGCCATTGTTCCTCTCTTCATTCTCTACAATTTCCGCTCTATAGCTTTGACAATCCCCATTGACCCATTTTCAATTAAATAACTAAAATCATTCGATGACAACCAAGGTTATTGATTTGTGTATCATAACTACTTGAGGCCAACACTAGTTTTTAAAAAGTGCTAACATACCTCGAAGAAATTCAATGTTCAATAGGAGCATCCGCTCAAAAAGCATACTTAATTAAGTTGATGAATTCAAATTTTTTATGCAAAATGTGTCATCAAATGCAAAAAAAAATGAGGAGGGCGTAAATTTGGGACCATAAACCTCTTGGAATGGCGGTTGAAACATTTTCGATAATATTATATTCCATCAATGTATTCAAATATGCAATTCAATATTCGGTGAATTTAACTCCTTACTAGTCCTGTTCAAATTTTCCTCTTTATAATAATATCATAAGCCCGAAGGTAAACTCAAAAATGAAGCATCATCTCTGGTACAAGCAATTCAAATAACCTATGAACATCTTCCCTCTTGTGTAATAACATATGTACTCTTATGTAAAATTCAGATGTGGATGCTTTCTCAGGACAGTGGTTTATGTAGATTCTCCACCGAACCCGGATTGGCCCCTCTGTGCACTGATCCCCAGTGTCTCCATAGTAGATCCAAAAAAAAAGAAGACGTTATGTAGGTCAGCACCGAAGTCCTCATATGCAAACATCACGGATGTAATGCATAACAATCGTTCCAAGGTCAGTCAAGCCTAAGCTCTGGCCACAATGGTAACAAAAAATAGCTGTAAGAGTATCCAAAAAAAATTAGCTGTATAGATGTAGCGACCCGTCAGCAATAAAAAAATTCCACCTATATTCAAGATACACCGATAAGTACAAAACCAGCTTGAGCAATTAAAACGTTTCAGGACCCAGTAGTGAGCACAGATTGGTGCCCGATTTTTTTTCCTGCAGAAACGTGGTACATGCCACTTGGTGGGTCCAACTGTGGCCACCTACGTATGCGAACATCTTTATGGCGGCTGTTGAGGAGGAATGTGTATACCATTCTATGTTTTCGGATCACATCCTGCGCTGGTGGAGATATATTGATGATATTTTTTTGATATGGACAGGCCCTATAGAAGAACTGGAGGTGTTTCTTTTATATCTTAATCAGTGTAAACCAGGTTTACAGTTTACTAAAGTAATATCGAAGTCATCTCTACAATTTCTTGACACTAATGTATATGTGAGAGGTACAAAGTTGGAAACAGATATCTATGTGAAGGAGACAGATAAAAACAATTTATTGTTATATAAAAGCTATCACCCCAAACATATGGTGAACTCATTACCCTGGAGCCAGTTATTGAGAGTTAGGAGAATAGTATCTGATGATTCCAAATTAGAGGAGAGAGTTGAAGAAATGTGCAACAAATTTATGCGGAGAGGCTATCCGAAAAATTTGTTGAAGAGATATAAGGCACGCCTGAGAGATGTGAGTAGGTGTGACACCCTAAATGTTCAGGTGAAGAAACAGACTTGTCGTATACCCTTTGTTTCTACATATAGTACATTGGGTCTGAAAATAGCAGAAAATTTGAGGAAGGACTGGCATTTACTACAGAGAGGCTTCCCTGACATTCCAGAATTTTCAGAAATTCCTATGATGGCGTATAGGAGGAGCAGTAGTTTGCGAGATAAGTTACTTGCCAACACTCTCTGGAATGAGACAGACTTTTTTAGCCCCTCCTAAAATGGGAAATTTTCCTTGTCTAAATTGCAGCAATTGCAACAATATTATCAAAGGGGATACATTTTATCATCCTCAGACAGGGAAACCCATTAAGATCAAAAATAGATTTACATGCCGCACTTCTTATGCCATATACATGATTACATGTCCCTGTAGCAAGGTTTATATTGTTTAAACAACGATGGAAGTGATAGATAGGATTAAAAATCATAAAATTACAATACGTCGTAAGATGCTTGACTTACCAGTTGCCCGCCATTTCATGACTGCAATCATTCAATTTCTCAATTGAGATTCAGAGTGATTGACCATGTTCCCCCTCTGAGAAGTGGAGGGGACCGTGATAAATTATTACTGAAAAAAAGAGTTTAAATGGATTTTTGAGTTGAAATCCTTACATCCATTTGGCCTGAATCTGGAATTCAGTACAAACAGGATATGAATTATCTTCTTCTTGTGTAGGATTATAGTGTTTTGTCTTGCTTTTTAGGATTTTTAACCACATCTCTAGTCACATGTTTTGACACCATATGTTTTTATATTTTATAGGAAGAAGACACAAAGTGGGAACATTCCGATTAACTGCCATAAAATGCATCTTTATGATTTGATGTTTTGTTGCCTGCTTATGGATTCATTAAGAATAGCCATATAACTATAAGTACAAAATGGATCCTAATATGCAATATTAAGGGACCGGAACAGGACATTATAGGATGCAGTGCTTTTCCCATTCATTCACACTATGTGTGTTATGATTGGGTATTAGCGCCGCTGCTGCATGTTGATACATGTCATATATTGTGATGTGTGTCCTCTGCTGTGCAGTGGAGTCATCATGGTGTTTCCTGTTACCTGTGAGCCCGTTGCTAATAATCAGCATATAAAGGTATATGGATCTGCAAAACATATTGTGACATATGCTGTAGTAAGGCTATATTGTGATCAAGCTGGCAACGGACAGGCGCACTTTGCGTCTGAAGCCAAATGATTAAAGAGCATGCGCGCCCGTAGCGGACATGCGCATTGGTGTCTTGGATGACGCCGCGCTCCGGGATGTGCGGACATGCGCACTGGCGATAGGAGGACGCCGAGATGCTTGGCCAGTTCTTGGGATGTCCCTCTTTGTAAGTCATGATATTTTAATTATATGTTAATACTATTAATTCTATTGGATAGCACACAGATTGGGAAAAAACCTTTTTGTATATGGGATATCTTGTTTGGGTTTTGGAATAATGATGTGCACCTATGTTAAAATATAATTATATAGGCACTTTTCTTACACAAATTTGCTTGAAAAAGGCTCACTATTTGGGGCCGAAACTTTTGCTCTTTTGTACTATTTTTCTTGAAAAAAGGGAATTTTTTATGCTGACGTCCATCTCTACGCTATTTTTTGGATACTTTGTGGGCTGACTGCCCTTGGACATCTGTTGCTTACCTCCGGATTTTTCCAATGAGGATTCGGTGCTGACCTAACCTTCCTTTTTTTTTAATCCCCTTAAGTCAGTCTGTCAAACTGAAAGTGGTGTCCTATCTGTGGCTATCATATTATAAAGTGGAAGGAACGGAAGAATATATTATTTTGAGTCCTTGTAAATCATTGATTTAAATCCCTGCTCATTCTGGGTTTAGGAGTCCAGGGGGGCAGTCCTTTTAGTGATGCAGCATCTTGTGGGAAGGCAAATACAAGGTATTGTCAGTGTTTGCATAAGATCACCCCGGGACTTTAAACCCCCTTAACCAAAGGCCGAAAAGTGTTAATCCACGCATTTTTTTAGTTTGCCTTTTGCGTTTCAACAGTGTAATTTTTTTTTTTATTTTTTAAAATGATATATTGTATACCCATTTTAATTCCATGACAAATTGTACTTTTTGGGGCAATAGTTTAATTTAAAAAAAAATTAAAAAAAATTTTGCAAATGTTTTTGGGGTTTTTTTTACATTTTTTTTGTACCATTCACATTTCACACTTGATAACTTGTTAGATTAACTCTACAGGTTATTACAGTCACGTGGATATCTAACATCTGTAAGGGTTTTTTTTGTGTGTGTAATGTATGCACAATTATTTTTATTAAATATTTTTATTTTTTTTTATTTTAATTTTTTTTACACTTTTTTGTTTTTTTTCTCTTTTTGTTTTTTTTAAATCCCAATTTTGGGGTAAAGTGTTACATTATTTTACATTTTTATATGTTTCTTTTTTTACACTTAATAAAGTATTACATATTCCTAGTGCAGTTTTAGACAAGCACGATCAGGTACACACATCTGCTCTGATCGCTGGTTCTTACACGACAGCCCGGGGTACTCTGGTCCCCAGGGCGACTGTGCAGCCGTTCCCTTTGGGCCCTTTGGGTCACTGGAACCCCGATCACCTGACAGAGCAGAGGAAAGCCCTTTGACTATGCTGCGGTCACGAACCGTGGCAATCAAAGGGTTAAATGCCAGGGAGGTTTCCACCGCTACTCGGCGCTTGCAAGCTTAAATACAGTCGGTTTTTTCCGCACTGCTGCAGGCCCGGGGGCCGCAACCCCGATGTCGCAGCAAACCAAAAAGACATGCTGCATACAACGACCGAAATCCAAACCCAAAAAAACAATTGGCAGTTGTTTTTAAACGGAATGTGCCATCAGAAAATGACCCATTGTTTAACTAATTTTTTAATGTTAAACACATTTTTAAGAAATTTTGGTTATTCATTTTCTGTATCACTATCAATTTTTTTAAAAAATTCTTAAGTCCTGCAGTTTCTCACCTTGGCCCCTGACCTAAAAAATTTTCGACACTTCCTGTTTCGAGAGAGAGATTTGCAGGGTCTCCCTTTTCACACAAGCAGGGTTACATGAAAGGTGACAGCAATTTTTAGTAACACGGATCCAAGTCACAAAAAGGAATTCACGCTCCCCCTCCCCCCGTTTCTGCACACTACTCTACAACCCTCCCTTAAGGGTATTTCACACTAAATGGGTGAAATTAGGGAAACCATATTTCTCTAGAAAAACAAAGATTAGCCTCCTCCCCCCCGCTCGTACAAAAAATTGTATTGTA
The DNA here is from genome assembly GCA_025379985.1 of Phyllomedusa bahiana. Lineage (NCBI taxonomy): Eukaryota > Metazoa > Chordata > Amphibia > Anura > Hylidae > Phyllomedusa > Phyllomedusa bahiana. Next base: position 19,621 of record JAODAL010053761.1, read on the forward strand.
CCCCGGGGGGAGAAAAGGACAGTAATTACTTGCGGCGAATACGTGCTGCGAGTAATGAATGTCAATGGGGCCGGTGGCGTATTACCGTGAGCTCCCGAAACACACGATGTACTGTACGTGCCGCAGTAAATCGTGTGAACATAGCCTAACCCCAACTGTCCAAACCCTAACCCTCTACTAACCCGAACCCCCCCCTAACCCCCACATAGAAAGGTACAGCAAGTTATAGATAACACAGGACCCACCACACAAAAGGAGTTGCAGCCCCCCTCCCGCACCCTTTCTTCCCATTTTCTTCTCAGAAGTTTTGATGCTGTTTTAATGCTGTTCTATGCGCTGAAAAATCAGCATCCAAACAGCATCACAATCAGCAAAGACCAAATTACGCAGCCAGTATTTGGACTTTTTTGGGGCGCGCAGGGGGACGGCTTTTGTCTGCGGTTTGTGGATTCAAGCCAACCCCCTTTACACCTACACGTTCATGTTGTACCCGAAAACCGGGCGGAAGAATGAACATGTTCTACATTTTTTGGACCGCCGGTGATGTCAAAACCCGTCTGGTGGAAAATCCGTACAGTGCGGACGCTGCACGGATTTTCTATTGAAGTTAAGGAAGCATTTCTTGCGGTTTTTAGAAAAAGGGTTCTAAGCCCAAACAGCAAAAAAACGTTCAAAATGCCCTCCTGTGGTGAAAGCCCTTAGGGTATGTTTACATAGCGTCTTTAACTGCGCCGCGATATGTCTGAAGTACGGCCCGCAAATACAGGAATTCATAGCTCTATGATTACCTGCCGTCTTCCCTGACACATATTATGCGCCCCGGAGGGAAAAATTGAAAATTTTCACTTCCCTTTGCGGGGCAGGGAAAACGTTAGTGGGGGCCGGGCCAGAGTGTACTTCTCAAACACCTGCCATATAGCGGCCTTGAAAGGAAAGTTTGGTGAAAATCACTCTCAGGCCCGTTTTTTATAAATGAGCCCCTGGGTTTTTTTAGGGGAAATGGGCTCCCGTATCTAAGGGGGCAGTATTGGGGAGCACACCATGGGGTTTTAAAGAAATTTAAAAAAGCGGGCCCCATTTTATCAAAACTGTCTAATAGTAAGCTGGGCTTTTGGGGTCCCTAGCAACCCGCCCCGCGCATTAAACAACCCCGGAGCCCATAGGGAAAACCCGGGCAGAGCCCATTTGCAATCAAAACAAAATCCATTGCCCAAACCCAAACGAGGGCCCAAAAACAATTTAATTTAAGTTTAAAAAGCAACCAAACAAGCCCATAGGGAAATGATCAAATCTATAGGGAACAATCAGAGCCCCCCAGAACCAAAAAAGCTATAGCAACGCATTATCAGAGCCCATAACAACCAATCAGAGTCATAAAAACCCAATCAAGCTCATAGAACCAATCAAAAACCTATAGCAACCAATCCAACCATAGAAACCAATCAAAATTTCATTTTCTTTTACGTTTACAAAAATGAAAGCTGACTCTGATTGTTGCTATGGGCCTGATTTTTGCTCTGAATTCATTGTTCTAGGGGTCTGATTGGTTCTATGGGCCCTGTTTGGGTTGCTACGAGTTGATTGGTTGCATGAGCTCTAAATGGTTGGTATGAGTAAAAAAAGACAGCCCTTAATTAAAAATTTTGATAAAAAGGTAAAAAAGTTTTTTTTCGCCTGTGATTTCCAGTGGTTGGTTGTAATCTATGGGAAAACCTGGCAGGAAGTGTTTTTTTTTACCCCGAGCCCCAACAGGAGAAAACGGGTTTTAACAATGCCCTTTTCGAATATCATTGAACAATTATAATGTAGGACGGTAGGTCCTCCAGACAGAGCACCTTTGAAACCCATTTTCCACTCTGTTAAACCTTATATGATAAAGAACGCTGAACGCACCCATGTCACCTATGCCGTAAACTTCAGCTCCTTGATAAACGGGCTCTAATGTAAGAAGTTCATCAAAAATTTGTATAAAACCGTCCCCAGAGCGCCATCTTTACAACTTGTTTTGGGGCACTTGGGTTATGAAGGGGGGGGATACATTTTTTGCAAGTCGAACTATCCGGCATTAAAAATAGTAGAGGCTGGAAATACGTGTAATTATTTACAGAACAGAAAAAACAACCCCCACCGGAGCCACAAATCTGGTGTAACACAACCTAAATATTTAATGGGCTCATTGTAACTGTTTAGCTATATGTAGACTTCTCTGTTATTGTCATAGTAATACATCTCATTTGGTCCTACTTGTCAAAACAGCACAGGTCTTATTTGGAGCTAAACTACAGTATGGCAATGTAAAGCAGTGACTGGCGTGGAACTCACATTTCACCTATGTTCCAAAGTAGTTTTTAACTCCTTCCCATATGTGACTATGCCAGTAAAAAGCTGGAGGGCCACATCTGCTATATGGTGGTGGGTCGGGCTATTATTACATGACTCCAGCCCCAAAACAGGGATCGGAGCTGGCCCCCTTTGTGTTTAACCCTTTAAAACCAAATTTTCCCCCCTTCCAATCACCCCCCGGATACCATACGGGGTGCCATTGCTTCCAGGCGGGGGAGCCAATGAAGGCTTCCATAGTGGCCAGGTTAGCACTTCTATTACTTCCTCCTAAGTAATAGAATCATTATCTTGAGATTCTTTTTAAAATAATCCACTATGGTCAATACCCCTGGGAGGACTGCTTGAATATAAAAAAAAAAAAAAAAAAAAAAAATTAGAAGATAAAAAAATATTAAAAGTTAAAAGTCACCCCCTTTTTGCCTTTTTTACAAATAAAAAAAAATTAAAAAAAAAAGTTACTTATATTTGATATTGTCGCTTCATAAAGTTATCTTTTTGAAAAAACTTTGGAAAAAAAAGTAATAAAAAAGTCACATGTATCCCAAAATGGTACCCATGAAAACTAGACTTCATCCCGCAAAAAATGAGCCCTCACACTTCGGTCCATAGGTAGAAAATCAAAATGGGGCTGCAGCAAAAGGTTAGAAGACAGGGAACAAAAACCCTATATATTTGGTATCACTGGAATCCCACCAATCTGAAGAATACAGATAACACATCATTTATACCAAGCAGTGAATGTCATAAACACAAAACCCTCACAAAAATGTATGTTTTCTTTCACATTTCACCTCACTTATATTTTTGTTTGCGATTCCCCAGTCTATTCTATGGTATTATGAATGGCATCATTAAAAAGTAAATCTTGAAAATAAGACCAGACTATTCACTTCGACACGCCTTCCTTTATACATGTCGCCCTTAGGGAGACATGTATGATCGGGTTTTTCACCCTTTTTCTGGCGTAAAATGTGCCTAAATGAGCGGCTACATGTCAAATGCCCTTTTAAATTGGTTAGGCGCATTGTTTGCATGACTCGACACTTTCTAATGCGCCTATCATGAGTGGGTGGTCAGGGGACGTGACACACCCCACTAGTAATATTAGCCACATATGAATGTGGTTTGGCAAACCTCGGCGCATTACTGCTCATACAGGCAGACCTATGTCAATGTGGTGCCTGAGCCTGAGGAGTCGAAGTGGAGCGGGAAATTTGCTGAAGGGCAAAAAATGTCCAATATTTCTCAATTTCCCACCAGTGCAATAATAAAAAGTAATTTATGCTAATTATCAAACTCTATAAAATTAAATTATTTAAATGTAATAAAAAACGTTATCATATAAAATTAATATAAAAATATATATCCCAAAAATATAAAAATATCTCCTATAAAATGTATTTAAATTAATCGAATCTGAAACTAATTTAACATTAAATAAACTGATGATGTTGTCAATTTTAAAATTTTTTTATTTTTACTTCATTAAATTTGAAATGTATTTTTGCTGCTCTCACCCTTTGTTCTGCATACAGCAAGAGCCAGCACAACACAGGTATTGCTGGGACCTGTGGTCCTCCAAGCAGCATCAGTCCCATAGTTTCTATTCACTGACATGCTATTCAATTGACTTTTCTTTTATTTCCAGCCTATCTATAACCTCTATACATGTTACTAATGCGTAATGCGCTTAAGTTCCGTAATGCGCCAAACACACAGATGAGGCCCGTCAAACTTCAGACTCCATTTATGAGCGCACAAAATCCACTTTCATCCATCAGGCGCATTATACACTGAAAATGAGACTCAACTATTCACTTCGACGCGCTTTCCTTCATACATGTCTCCCTTAGTTCACGTCACATCTTCATGGCTAAGAGCTTCTAGGAATATTTACATCCATCGCTGTGACTGATATCATGTTATAATGTGCACGTGTATACAAGGTAAGGCGCGTCTTTAAAAACCTCTCATTGTCAGTATTCGTCCACATCTAGATGTAGCGGATTTGCTGCTAATTTTTTCTACAGATTTTGGACTTCCATGCAAATTCATGTGACATGTGATCATCCCCTTAAAGAGGACCTGGGGCCATTCTTGACATATCTGTTTTACAAAATACCAGTATTTCCCATAAAATAACAATTCTGATCTCTATGTTGTTGTGGTTCCTCTGTTATTCCTTCTAGAAATGCATTACTGAATCTGTCAGATGGGTGTCACCAGTTAGGGGGTGTGTCCTGCACAGCCTGACATTGTCCAATCAGTGATTACATTTAGTGTGTGCAAGGACACACCCGTTTGGAAACTGGAAGGGTAACACCCCTCTGACAGATTCAGTTATACATTTCCAGGTGAAATAATAGAGGAACAGCACAGCACAGAGATATAGGAGAAGGTGTTCCAGAATTGTTATTTCACAAAGGACATCAAAATTTCCTAAAACAGACCAGTCAGGAGGAGTCAGAGGTTTTTACAAGTTATTGTGAGAGGCTCGTTTAACCCCTTAAAGACATTGTTTATTTTAGGCCTTCAGGAGACAGGAAGCTTACCAGGCCTTGACAATAGACTTGTTATGGAGGTGCAGAGGACTAGCAGAGAGATCAAAGGGGCTAAACATGCAGTATAGTTGTTATCTTGGATCCCAATCATTGCAGTAGGATAATAGCTATGTCCTTCTCCTGCCATTACTACTGTGGTGCAGCAAGGAGTTAAATATAAATTGCCTTTGTAAACGGGTCCTCTACTCCTCTCTATCTACATTCTTGACCTCGGTCAGCTCATAGCACCACATGGCTTTCAATACCACCTGTATGCTGACGACACCCAACTTTACATCTCCGGCCCAGACATTAACTCTCTACTGTCCAAGATCCCAGACTGTCTATCGTTCATATCCTCCTTCTTCTCCTCCCGTCTCCTAAAAACTTCTAAAACTTAATGTAGAGAAAACTGAATTCATCATGTTCCCACCGTCCCCCTTCATCCCCTCACCTGACTCTCTATCTAGTCAATGTCCACACCTCACCCATTCCCGCAAGTCCCGCCCTTGGGATACCCTTGACTCCGTTTTTTTCCTTCAAAACCCCACATCCCAA
>JAODAL010053762.1:0-25061 GCA_025379985.1 Phyllomedusa bahiana
AAAAACCCAAAAAAATGGACCCCGAAACAAAATTAGACAAAAGATTTGCGGTGGACACTTGTCCCAATTATTATTATTATTTATTTTAAAGCGCCATTAGTTCCAGGGCGCTGTACATTCGAGAGGGTTACATACATAACATAAGTCAAACGAGTACAATGATAAGTGATGAATGACAATTGGCACGACAGAGGGAGAGAGTACCCTACCCGCGAGGGCTTACAATCTACAAGGAGGGGGAAAGAGAGAGAAGGTAGGGGTAGACATGTTTGTGGAGGGTGTAGTGGCAGCAGGGTTATTTTAGATTATAGGCAAGCCTGAAGAAATGGGTTTTCAGATTGCTTTTGAAGCTGGTGAAAGTGGAGGAGAGTCTGATGTGTTGGGGCAGCGAGTTCCAGAGTGTGGGGGAAGCACGAGAGAAGTCTTGGAGACGGTTATGTGAGGAGCTGATAAGTGGAGAACAGAGAAGGAGCGGCTGTGAGGAGCGGAGATTGTGTAAGGGGAGGTATCTGGAGATTAAGGCAGAGATGTATGGAGGGGAGAGGTCATGGAGAGCCTTGTAGGTCAGGGTTAGCAACTTGAAATGAATTCGTTGGGCAACGGGGAGCCAGTGAAGAGATTGACAGAAGGGAGAGAGGTGGATAAGATGGGCAGCAGAGTTGAGAATTGTTTGAAGGGAAGCAAGAGTGCTAGACGGGAGGCCACAGAGAAGAATGTTGCAGTAGTCTAGGCGGGAGATGACAAGGGCATGGACCAGCATTTTTGTAGTGTCGAAGTTGAGGAACGAACGGATGCGAGAGATATTTTTCAGGTGGAGGCGGCAGGCAGAGGTAAGGGTTTGGATGTGTGGTTTGAAAGATAGAGCGGAGTCGAGGATTACCCCAAGGCAGCGGACTTGCGGAACAGGTGAGAGTGTACAGCCGTTGACTGAGATAGAGAGATCAGGGGCAAGGGTAGAGTTGGATGGTGGAAAGATGATGAGTTCTGTTTTCTCCACATTTAGTTTTAGGAGACATGATGAAAAGAAGGAGGAAATGGACGATAGACAGACTGGGATCCGGGAGAGCAGAGAGGTAACATCTGGGCCGGAGATGTAGAGTTGGGGATCGTCAGCAAAAACGTGGTAATGAAAGCCGTGTGAGGCTATGAGCTGACCGAGGCCAAGAGTGTAAAGAGAGAAGAGTAAAGGACCCAGGACTGACCCCTGAGGGACACCAACAGAGAGTGGCTGGGGGGAGGAGGTGGAGCGAGAATGAGAGACGCTGAATGTCCGATCAGTGAGGTACGAGGAGATCCAGGAAAGGGCCAAGTCCGTGATGCCGAGGGAGGAGAGGATTTGTGGCAGGAGGGAATGGTCGACAGTGTCAAAGACAGAGGACAGGTCTAAGAGGAGGAGCACAGAGTAGTGACGTGAGGCTTTGGCAGTTGCTAGGTCATTGGTGACCTTGGTTAGGGCGGTTTCGGTAAAGTTATGTACAGTCATAGCCAAAAGTTTTGAGAATGATACAAATGTTCATTTTTACAAAGTCTACTGCATCAGGTTTTATAATGGCAATTTGCATATACTCCAGAATGTTATAAAGAGTGATCAGCTTAACAGCAATTAATTGCAAAGTCAATAGTTGCCTAGAAAATGAACTTTTTCCCCCAAAACACATTTCAACTTCATTGCAGGCCTGCCTTAAAAGGAAAAGCTAACATTGTTTCAGTGATTGCTCCATTAACACAGGTGTGGGTGTTGATGAGGACAGGGCTGGAGATCAATCTGTCATGAGTAAGTACGAATCACTCCACTGGACACTTTAAAAGGAGGCTGGTGCTTGGCATCATTGTTTCTCTTCTGTTAACCATGGTTATCTCTAAAGAAACACGTGCAGTCATCATTGCACTGCACAAAGCTGTCCTAACAGGGAAGAGTATCGCAGCTAGAAAGATTGCACTTCAGTCAACAATCTATCGCATCATCAAGGAATTCAAGGAGAGAGGTTCCGTTGTTGCCAAATAGGCTCCAGGCGGCCCAAGGAAAGACCAGCAAGCGCCAGGACCGTCTCTTAAAAGTGTTTCAGCTTCGGAATCGGGCTACCAGCAGTGCAGAGCTTGCTCAGGAATGGCAGCAGGCAGGTGAGAGTGCATCTGCAGCACTGTGAGGCGGAGACTCATGGAGCAAGGCCTGGTGTCAAGGAGGGCAGCAAAGAAGCCACTTCTCTCCAGAAAAAACATCAGGGACAGACTGATATTCTGCCAAAGGTACAGGGAGTGGACTGCTGAGGACTGGGGTAAAGTCATTTTCTCTGATGAATCCCCTTTCCGAATGTTTGGAACATCTGGAAAACAGCTTGTTTGGAGAAGACAAGGTGAGCGATACCACCAGTCTTGTCTCATGCCAACTGTAAAGCATCCAGAAACCATTCATGTGTGGGGTTGCTTCTCAGCCAAGGGAATTGGCTCTCTAACAGTCTTGCCTTAAAACACATCCATGAATGAAGAATGGTACCAGAATGTCCTCCAAGAGCAACTTCTCCCAACTGTCCAAGAGCAGTCTGATGATCAACAATGCCTTTTCCAGCATGATGGAGCACCTTGCCATAAAGCAAAGGTGATAACTAAATGGCTCAGGGAACAAAACAGAGATTTTGGGTCCATGGCCTGGAAACTCCCCAGATCTTAATCCCATTGAGAACTTGTGGTCAATCATCAAGGACGGTGGACAAACAAAAACCGACAAATTGTGACAAAATGCAAGCATTGATTGTGCAAGAATGGACAGCTATCAGTCAGGATTTGGTCCAGAAGCTGATTGAGAGCATGCCAGGGAGAATTGCAGAGGTCCTGAAGAAGATGGTCAACACTGCAAATATTGACTTGCTGCATAACTCATTCTGTCAATAAAAGCTTTTGTTTATCATAATATGATTGCACTTGTATTTCTATATGTGATAAAAACATCTGACAAACGCACATAAAAAACAGAGGGTAACAGATCATGTGAAAATATAATATTTGTGTCACTCAAAACTTTTGGCCATGACTGTACTATCGATGTGCCTTATTTCAGACGAGAGATGTTGGACTATTGGTTGTCAAAAACATGGTTCCTTTATTTCTATTCCTACACTTCTGTACCAATGCTGCCCTGCTGTACTTAGGAGAGGGGTATGTGGGTTTTCTTGGTTTTGTAATATTGAAAAAAAAAATATTTGAATAAAAATATTTAAAATTTAAAAAAAGATTTGCCGAGAACTTTACAGAATGCAAGGGTTATGTCCACAACAACTCTGTAGCCAAACCTGCATGTTAAACAAGCATGTTATGCAGTGAAATTTTTCTAGGACCTTAATATCACATGACATATGAATTCACAGTGAGGTCAGTTCACAGAGCGCATTCCCCTCCAGAACAACAATTTTGGAGCTTCGATGCAAATTTTACCTGGTTTTAAAGGACATGGATAAGCCCCATCCACTAGGGTTAATCCATATTCTCTCTTCCCACGCGTTTTGTGGAATACACTTTGAAAATGGACTTGCACTACCATTGTTTCAAGTGTTGCATAATCATGTCCACAAGACCCTTTACATGTGCTTTTTCCATGCACATTTTGATGCATAAAAAGTCTTTTTTGCATGTCTCAAAAGTGCTTAAAAATGCCACGTCGCTCCTAGTCTTAGTCCAAGTCCTTACATGCAAGCCAACTCTCCTTTTATCTTACGGTTTCAGGTTAAAGAGATTTGGTTATCACTGAACTCCCTGAATGTGGCTGGTGATAAACAGAGAGGGGGCTTCACTTGCACATCTCCCTCTGTGCTCTTCTATCGGAGATCCAGATGTAGCTGAGAAAGTGTACTCGGCTGTATTCAGAACTCCCACAGACACGCAAATCGTGAAAGTACCATTTCTCTGTGCCTTGTGAGGAGTCATCTGCAACCAGAAAATATGATAGATGGAGAGAAGCTGAGCTCTGTGATACTGTATATAGGGTTATTTGATAGCGTAGAGAAGCGGAGCTCTGTGATATATAGGGTTATATGATAGCGGAGAGAAGCTGAGCTCTGTGATATATAGGGTTATATGATAGAGAGAAAGTGAGCTCTGTGATATATAGGGTTATATGATAGGGAGAGAAGCTGAGCTCTGTGATATATAGGGTTACATGATAGAGGAGAGAAACAGAGCTCTGTGACATATAGGTTTATATAATAGAGGAGATAAGATGAGCTCTGTGATATATAGGTTTATCTGATAGGGGAGAGAAGCTGAGCTCTGGGATATATAGGTTTTTATTATATCAGAGAGAAGCTGAGCTCTGTTATTCTGTATATAGGGTTATATGATAGCGGAGAGAAGCTGAGCTCTTTGATATATAGGGTTATATGATAGTGGAGAGGAGCTGAGCTCTGTGATATATAGGGTTATATGATAGTGGAGAGAAGCTGGGCTCTGTGATATATAGGGTTATATGATAGCAGAGAGGAACTGAGCTCTGATATATAGGGTTATATGATAGAGGAGAGGAGCTCTGTGATACATAGGGTTGTATGATAGAGGAGAGAAGCTGAGCTCTGCGATACTGTATACAGGGTTATATGATTTGGAGCAGGATTTTGGAGTAAAAAGCAGAGAAAAATCTGTTAAAGTGAAACGGTCAATCACTGTATGTGGTCAGGGTCAGCAGGACTCCTATTGTCTCTTCAGGAGTCCTCTCAGAATTTACTCTTTGTTTTACTCAGAAATCCCGCTTCAAATGATATAAACCCATATATGGCAGAGCACAGCTTCTCTGGTTCCATCACATCCTGATCTCAGATAGGGCAGCACAAATTACATGACAGGTTCCCTTTAAATCTACTTTCCACTTTGACAGTCAGACTAGCAAAGTATGCTGCTCTTTTCCATACGGGGGAAAAAAATAAAATAATGTCATAATTTGCAGAAATTTCTGTCTGAACCAATATGATATATGATCTAATTTCGCCAAAACTGAGTGGTTTGAGAACATGATGGGTCATGTAAAAACTAGATTGTATTAGTTGTTTAATAGCACACGTTCCCCAAGTTAAAAGGAATAGATTTTTAATTTTAACATGTGTAGTAATCTATCAGAATTGTACAGCTAGTAGAGGCTGGTGAATGCTGTTGGTTATACTTACTTGCAGGTTAGGATGCGCACAACATCATTTGCTTTGTATGCTTCAATGCAAACAGCACAGCTGTCACCATCTGGCCCAAGCACCTGGGGAATTTAAAAAAAAAAAAAAGAAAAAATAGAATAGTGTTAGATTAGGGCAATTGAATAAAAAATAAATCTGTACACTATAATGTGTTTTAGCTTTTTATACATTGCAAATACGGTTCTAGAATATATATTTTGAGAACTCTGCTGTGTTGCTCCTCCGTTATGCCTCATGGAAATGTATGAATACAAATCTGAGCTAGGTGTAACTATTTCCCTGGTCTCTACACACTCCAATCCATTATACAGTATTATGAGTTATACATTATGTTTGATCCATATTATGGACATATGTGAATGGGGTAGTAGTTCCAGTTCAAAGGGTGTAAAATTAAGACTAAATTGGTCCAAAGTGGAGACAAAGAGAATACCAAAGTCATACTTACCTCCTGGTCCCCTACAGCTGCTATTATGTAGCACCCCAGAATTGCAGGTCCTGTACTGCATACCATCCATCAGTAGGGGCTCACACCCCATAGTGAGTAAATGGAGTGCAAGCCTCTGCTGTTGGAGGTCATCAACACAGGAAGTGAAATGGAGCATATTCCAGAGCACTGCAGATAGGCAGCCATTGTGGACTGGCAGGCAAGCATTTAGTTTGTTTTCTATTTTCCACCACCCTAGCCCTATTGAACATTACATTTTAAAAGCTGGAACACCCGTTTTACAAAGTTATGTTAATATAGAAGATGGATGAAGAGGTTATACGATGACTCCAGAGCCCACACCGGGAGATAGCATGACCACGTTTCCTTTATCAAAACACCAGGATTTTCATTCTTAGGAACCACAGAGTGCAGTATTGGCTTAAATTATGAATCTTTCAGATTTGGTATGCTTAGCTTAGAAAATGTATGCTTTGGAACTTGGCAGGCAAACTTTCTGGCTAGGAGACTCCTATGAGGAATTAGGACATAAGCTAGAAACATGTCCTGCAAAAGTGTCTTCTGCATATAATAAGCCATTCTTCTGTGACTTAAAGAGGGGCTGAGGAAGGCTGGCTGTAACTTTGAGAATACAGGCACAAGAGAGACAGAGGGTGAATAAAAAGAGATACAGCCAACATTGTAAGAGCTGTCCATTTTTACCAGCTATGCTCTTTGGCAGCATCTCTCACCAATCCAGTCAGTAGAGTTCTGTCCCTTTATATTTCTGGAGTCATTTTATGTACTGTAGTCTTTTGTTCTTTGTTTTCTGTATCTAAGCACGGTTCCAGCATATTAAAACAAATATACGAGGTTTTCTAGGGCAACAAAGCAAACCTATTAATCTCTATAGAGAATAAGTCGTTGCTAGAACATGTTAGGCTATGTCTACACAGCATGGTATTCTCGTTGGATTCAGTATTTGGAATCCGCTGGTAGCCAGTGCTACGTAGACTGTAATGAAATATCCCTGCTGTCGTCTACACAGCTCAGATTTTTTCCGTCCGTTTTTAAAATCTGTCGGATTCCAGGGTATTTTAAAACATGCTGCATATTCCGTCAGATTGCCGTTGGATTCCCGTACATTCAGTGTGTGGGACTGATGGCAAATCAGAAAACCGTCTGCGGTTTTTAGCGCAAATCTGCACGAAAAGACTGAGGTCCAGCAATGTAAAAAAGCTGTTGGATTTTAGATATCCTTTTAACTTTGTGGTGTAGATATAGCCTTGTTTGGCTGCTAGAGTGCACCTGGTACCAATGTACATGTGGTGTTGGTACACAGCAGCACCTTTATGTTTTTTTGTCTGTACTTATACCCTCTAAGTTGTAAACTGCTACTTACAGATCAGACACAAGGTGTAAGGACCCTGCTTGAAAAAGCTTACAATCTATGAGGGCGTATGGGTGAGACAAAGGGTAAGAAGTGTTTGGTTACATAATGGTTCAGCCATTCTTCATAAACATGGGGTAGTTTACATAAGAAGTGGATGAACCTGCCACCCAGACAGGACATCTATATATAGATAAGTGCATGTAAGTGCCCAGATTCAGGGAGTGACAGAAGTGTGTGTGTGTGTGAGATAAAGCAAGGGTTAGCAATTAGGGACCTTGGAAGCCCTGTCTAAGATGATGTATTCTCAGGGCGTGCTTAAAACCATAAAGGTTATGAGATTACCCGATTGTACATGATAGCATGTGCCAGAGAACTGGTGCAGCATGTGCGAAATCTTGGAGACGTGCATGGGAGGTTCAGATAATTGAGGCATTTAGTCTAAGATCATCAGCAGAGCAGAGAGATCGGGTAGGGTGGTAGACGGATGAGGGAGGAGAGGTAGGTGGGTGCAGCACTGTGGAGAGCTTTATGGGTGAGAGTTATCAGTTTATTCTGTACTAAATGGGCAACCAGTGCAGTGACTAACACAGGGTAGAAGCATTAGTATAGCAGCTGGAAAGACACGAGCCTGGCTGCTGCATTCAGGACAGATGGGAGAGGAGAGAATTTACAGGAAGGGAGATGTCTAAATAAGGAGTTACAGTAGTTAAGACAAGAAAGAATGAGGGTGACAATAAGAGTTTGAGTTGTTTCCACAGTGAGAAGATTCTGGAAATGTTCATGACAAGAGTGGGCAAGGGATTGATTATAGGAAGTGAAAGACAGAACAGAATCTAGTATAGCCCCAAGACAGCGGGCCTGCTGCCTGGAAGTTATGGTGGTACCACATACTGAAACAGAAATAGCAGGGTGGGATGGTGGAATGACAAGAAGTTCAGTTTTAGTGTTGTTCAGTTTGAGATAGAGAGAGAACATGATGTCTGATAGTGGACAGTCACTGGTGTTCTGTAGCAGGGCAGGAGTGATCTCTCGGTAAGATGTGTATAATTGAGTGTTATTAGTGTAGAGATGTTTCTGAAAACCAAATCTACTGAGGTTTTGTCTTGTATTGGCTATGTAGAGTGACAATAGGAGTGGACCTAGAACTTGTCCTTGAGGAACCCCAACAGCAAGAGAAAGAGGAGAGAAGGTAGAACTTGCAAATAAGATAAGGTAGGAAGAAAACCAATAGAGAGCGGTGTCCTGGAAGCCAATGGCACGGAGCATGCTGAGGAGAAGTTGATAATCTACAGTTTCAAATGCTGTAGAGAGATCCAGAAGAAGCAACATTGAGTAGTTGCCTTGAGATTTAGCAGTGAGGAGCTCATTGGAGAGTTTAGCTAGAGCAGTTTCTGTAGAGTGTAGGGTGCGGAAACCTGATTGTAAAGGATCGAGAAAAGAGACAGAGGATTAGGCACGAGTCAGGGGCGTAACTAGAGAAGCCAGGGCCCCAAAGCAAACTTTTGGATGCCCCCCCCTCCCCTGCCCACCTCCCTGACCACGACCATGTACCAGGACATGCTGTTAGATAATTTAGATAATACAAGGGGCAAATACCTCACCATACATCTCACCATCATACTGCTACCAATCAAATCCCACTATACTAAGACCAGCATTACCAATAACGCTATTACATAAGGACCTGATTATACCACCAGAACACGACCACAAATTACCACCAAATAGTGACTGAATAATACCCCTACACTATTACTGATCAGTCTACAAAGACCAATACTGTCTAATAATAATAATATAGTGACCATATAGTGGTATATACCAGTGTACACAGGCTCTGCAGACTGTATATTACCTCCATACAGTGATCATATAGTGGTAGACACCAGTGTACACAGGCTCTACAGACTGTATATTACCTCCATACAGTGACCATATAGTGGTAGATAGCAGTGTACACAGGCTCTACAGACTGTATATTACCTCCATACAGTGACCATATAGTGGTAGATAGCAGTGTACACAGCCTGTGCAGACATATAAGTGATTACAGTGCAGTTACATCTTGTGACTCACAGGTGACGTTTCTCTGACCAGTCATTGACTTTCTCTTTTGTTCTGCATCCGGTCCAGTCCGCCATGATGACATCTCCCGACCACTTGTCCCTGCAGATTTAGACACAAATATCTTAGAAACCTGACTTTTCCAGCACCTGCCCCCCTGGCTATATGGAGTCCATTTAGGCAGGCAGGGTTTAAATAGGATATATGGGGCCCCAAATAGACAAGGTTTAGGTAGCCAATAGAGTGCCCATATAGGCAGGCAGGCAGGATTTAGGTAGCTATAGGGGCCATATAGGTTATGTATAGGTATTTAGTGGGGCCCCATATTATTAGTCAGGCAGGCATATGGGGGGCTGTATAGGCAGGCATATGGGGGGTGGTATAGGCAGGCATATGGGGGGTGGTATAGGCAGGCATATGGGGTAGGTAAAATAAGAAATCCCTTACTCACCTCGGTCCACGCTCCCCTGATGCGCCGCTTGCTCCTATCTGCTGCTCTCCCTGCAGCCTCTGCGCTCAGCGCAGGCGGCGCGGTGATGTGACGTCACCGCGCGCACCCACGTGACCACAGAGCGCCGGCAGGGGGAAGTAGCAGGGCGATCGGCGCTCCGTACTGCTAGCTCCAGCCAGCGCTGCCTCTGAATGCTCGGGCCGGAGGGCCCGGGTCTTCAGAGGGAGTATGCGCCGGGCCCCGCAGCTCCCCGCCCGCCGCTGTGAACTGTTAAGTTCACTGCCGGCGGGCCCAGGAGTGGCATTACCGGGGTAGCGGACGCGGTAGCAGCTGCCCCGGGTCCCCCCTAAGCGAAGGGGCCCCGTAGCAACTGCTACCCCGGTAGTTACGCCCCTGGCACGAGTAGGCCAAGTGTTCTAGGAGTTTGAGACTGGTCGGTAGTTAGTAGCGCAGGACAGGACCTTAGTTTGTTTAAATAAAGGGGTTATGATGGGGTGTTTAACCTCTTAACGACATTGGGCGTATCAGTACATCCCAGGGCCGCTAAGGGACTTTGCAGGGGGATCGCTCCGCGACCCCCCCGCACAGCCGCCGGGTGTTAGCGGCAAATCACCGCTAACACCCGGCAGTAAAAGCGTAGGTGGGTGGCACCGCCCGCTGGGGCTGTTTTACCCATCAGGCGCCGCGGCGTCTGAATTAACACCGATCGGTGCCGCACTCCGATCGGTGCGGTGATCGGCATAAGCGCAGCTATGCTGCGCCGATCCGATCACCGGCATTGTGGTGGGGAGCCTTGTGAAGGCTCCCGTCACTTACCCTGGCCGGTTTGCCCCACTTCCGTCCGCAGACAGGAAGTGGGGAAACCGCCATCTTTGTACACCCTAATGCATTGCCTATCCAATGCATTAGGTTGTATTAACAATCGCGCCACCTAGTGGTCAAGTACCACGGGTGGCCTCAATTTTTACAGTGAAAAAAAATAAAAAATAAAGTTTTAAAGTACAAAAAAAAAAGTATTAAAAGTTCAAATCACCCCCCTTTCCCCATTTTACAAATAAAATCATTAAAATAAAAAAAAAAGTTACAATTTGGTATCGCCGCGTCCGAAAAAGTCCGATCTATAAAAATGTAACATCATTTATCCCGTACGCTGAACACCGTAGAAGAAAAAAAATTCCAAATGCCAAAATATATATATAATTATATAATATCAAGACTATTCTGACTAAAGTATTACAAAGCTCATTTTTTTCTTCCTGATGGAAATACTATAAGTTTGTAAAATACATACACACATTAATATAATATATACACATTAATATACATTAGTGTGTAATATATATATATATATATATATATATATATATATATATATATATATATATATATAACATACACACACACACAAACTTTTGTATTTCCAACAGGAAGAAAAATAAATGAGCTTGGTAATACTTTAGTCAAAATAGTCTTGATAGTCAGCTCTCATGGGTACGGTGTTCTCTGTCACATGTATAAGTGTGCAATTACTTGTTCTTGTTTATTCTCCAGGGCTCAACAGATTACAAAACACATAAAACTGTCATGCATTGCATCTTAGGATGTTCTGGCGCTCGGCTTGTCATATGACATCATGCGCTGTGACACCAGTGTTTTATTTGCACTTTTTCATAGGTCTGCAGTTATACCCATAGAGTTCTCTTAGTTCAGGTAGTTATTGCATTTAAATGAGAATGGTTAATTCAGCCATTATGTCCTATTTATAGTTTTCTTAATAGCACTTGACTGAATACAGGTCAGTCATGCGCCTTTATTGACTATTCAGTCATTAATGTGCAAAATAAAAATATAATAGCCAGAAAAATCGTTAGACTAATAAATTTCTCCCAATCTCTCCAATAATACACAAACTAAATTCAAAAAGAAAAACCAAACTCAAATTTGTGTATTTAAGACTTAACCTTTAATAAATTATTTAAAAGAAGAGAATAAAGAAAATAACTAGTGTATAGCAACCAAAATCAACCACCAAAAATTAAGATTAAGGGTTAGGGAAGGTAAAGGGACAAGGACTAAGGGAAGGTCAAAAAAAGCCTATATATCCCTACTTGTCCTAAAGAATGACCCTAATAACCTATACAGGGATATCGTCCCGATAGGGACGTTCCTGTCCGGAACCTTACCCTAAGGCACACTAACCCTAGTTAGACAGTGGCTCTTATTAAAGATTCATTGGGTGTACATCAAATTGTCTTATCCCAGTCCACAACTATCTATTATTATTCACAACATGTATAAATAGTAATCCTACCCCACTAATAAGTAGGGAAAATACAATGTCCTATCCTGTATGTCCTATCCCGACATGTTTCATTGTCCCAAACAATTCTTCAGGGGATTAATTGAGAATAAATGACGACAGGGTAAAAGCCAAGATGTGTTAAAGGCGTAAACCCCAACAAAAGGACCATTTAGTACCATAAGAAGGAAAATCTATACATAACTCAGTGGTATCTAACCCCCGGTGTATTTTATTCAGTACACGGCACATAAAACAAAGCTCCAATACAAGAAATCCAAGAAATTAAGTTATCAAATGAAAACATCTCTAAATGAAGAGAATGTATACATAAGAGAGCAGCCCTGTGTTTCTCAAGTAGGGGTAGAAGTACGAGAACTCCATAAGTGACCCGTATATATCATATCAAGAAGCCACAGATTTGTTCACAGTAGCTAAGGCTTATATGAGAGCATTGGTAGCAAGAGTAATTATAGCAACGCTATCCGTCAAAAAAACACATTAGTCGCATAAATAGTTATAGCAACACTATGAATCAAAGAATGCTCTCTTTACCGTGTCGTGGCGGTTACCCGGGGGGGCACCTTAGGTCAGGCGTTACTTACAAAGCCTCATCCCTATGTGGAAGTCCGCTCCAGAGCTGTGAATGCCGGCAATGCATCTCGTGTATCGGCGAACTTAAGCCATGCGAGGCTTCCGGTCCCGACGTCACAGGAAATGACATCGGAGCGGGGAACTCCCGTTGCCCAGTGACCGTCGCCAAGACAATGATGCCGCTCACTGGTAACCTAGGCCGCTCGTTCCGCTGTCCAATCAGGTAAACCAACGTGATTAAGGGAATGCGGGTTTAATAATGACAGTTATGACATATTAAGGAAATACCCAAAGCTAGCATCTTAATAGGGCAAAAAGAGGTATGTATAAATTCTGGGAATCCTTAATGGATCCCAAAAGGTCCAAAACTCTTATATAAAGAGACAGATCTAATTAACTCGATAATAGATACAAAATTTCTTTTAAACAAAGCAGCTAAAATCTAACCTTTCATTCAGGCCCTGCGGGGAAGTAGTCTTAAGCCTGAAGATCCATTCCGTTTCTTTTTGCAAAAGGGATTTATCCCAGTTGCCTCCACGACTCGGCGGTTTCACCATATCAATGCCCATGAATTTCACATTTTTAATGTCACCATCATGGGCATTGCAGATGTGCTTCGCCAATGGGGTGTCTCTGCCATTCTTGATGTCATTAATATGCTCTCCAATCCTACGGCGGAATTCACGGATAGTCTTTCCAATATATTCCTGACCGCAGGTACATGTGCCCTTGTAGATGACCCCTTTGCTCCTACAGTTGATAAAGTGGGAGATTTCAAAGTCCTTATTCAGGACATTACTGTGGAAGGATTTGCCTGTCTGGATAGAATTGCAGGCTACACAGCCACTGCATTTGTAGCATCCCACCAATGGTTGATTTAGCCATGTTCTTTGGTTACCAGTGCTATCAAAGTGGCTATGCACCAGCCTGTCCCGTAGACTCCTGCCCCTCCTATAGGTTATGTGGGGATAATCTCCCACCACCTTTTTCAAATCTCATCAAATTTTTAAGATTTCCCATTTTTTTGTGATAATTTGTCTTATCACAGGGGCAGCTCCGTCAAAGTTGGCAATAAGTCTGAATACCTGTTCCTCCTTTTTACTGCTGTTGGCCTTGCTCTTATCTGGATTTAAGGAGGGAGGTACGTGAGCTACCTAAAGCGTGGATATATGCCTCCCTCAAGACTCTATCTAGGTAGCCCCGATTCCTAAAACGTTCCCTCAGATCACCAGCCTGTTTCTTGAACTCGGCGACAGTAGAGCAGTTACGTCGCAGTCTCAAGTACTGGCCTTTCGGGATACCCCTGTATACTGGGATCGGGTGACCGCTCTCCCATCATAAAAGGGAATGAGTTGCCGTTGCTTTACGGAAAATGGTAGTTTCCAATTCGCCATTCTCCGTCTTCCTGATTAGGACATCTAGAAAGGGGAGGATCGAGCCATTGATCTCATAGGTGAATTTTAAATTCAGATTATTGCAATTCAAAAATTCAACGAAGTTCTTAAAACGTTCCACAGGACCATCCCACAAAACCAGATCATCCTCCATGTAGCGTATCCATAACAGGATCTCCTCTGTTCCGAATGTGTTCTTTTCACCAAAAACTTACTGGTCTTCATTTATTCTCAATTAATCCCCTGAAGAATTGTTTGGGACAATGAAACATGTCGGGATAGGACATACAGGATAGGACATTGTATTTTCCCTACTTATTAGTGGGGTAGGATTACTATTTATACATGTTGTGAATAATAGACAGTTGTGGATTGGGATAAGACAATTTGATGTACACCCAATGAATCTTTAATAAGAGCCACTGTCTAACTAGGGTTAGTGTGCCTTAGGGTAAAGTTCCGGACAGGAACGTCCCTATCGGGACGATATCCCTGTATAGGTTATTAGGGTCATTCTTTAGGACAAGTAGGGATATATAGGCTTTTTTTGACCTTCCCTTAGTCCTTGTCCCTTTACCTTCCCTAACCCTTAATCTTAATTTTTGGTGGTTGATTTTGGTTGCTATACACTAGTTATTTTCTTTATTCTCTTCTTTTAAATAATTTATTAAAGGTTAAGTCTTAAATACACAAATTTGAGGTTGGTTTTTCTCTTTGCAAAATAAAAATAGAAGCTTTATCTGTAATCTGGCAAAATTGCATTATGTTAATGGATGAAATTTTGCAGGCAGCTTGAAACTAGTTGAGCAAGTCTTGAGAATAACAAGTGGCCCCTATGTGAATAGAGGAGATGTAAATCACTAGAGGGATCATTTGCTGAGGTCATAGAGAAGGAGAGCTGATAACTGGAGGCAGATTTCCTGTGGTGACTCACAGTTCTTTTCCCTCTAGAAAAGTATTGCTGTTGTTTACAAGTAACAACACTGTATATTTACTTCCATTCAGTACCAAAATCTCACTGAATAGAAGGTTTGTGTTTTATAAATTTCTCCCTCTAGCAGGTTTATACACTATCTAGTTCTTGCTATTATTAGTAATAAACTTCTTTGCTTAGGATTTGTCAGGAGAGGGCAAATGTAAAGCAAAGAGGCAAGTCGTGGCCATAAGACTCAGTGAACAACTGTTAACCAAAGAAGCTATACAGGAGAGCCGAATTCCAAAGAAAAACACATTGAAAGCTAAGCTTTGTGATACATAGGGTTATATGATAGAGAAGCCGAGCTCTGATTTATAGGGATATATGATTTCGAACAGCATCTGAGTAAACAGTAGACTAAATTCTGACCAGACTCCTTAAGAGACCATAGGAGTCATGCTTGCCCCACCCACCTGCAGTGATTGGCTTTAACTTCATCAACATGTTTACAGAGCAAACTGTCAATCACTGTATGTGGGCAGGGTAAGCAGTAGCTTCAGTATCACTTTTGAGATTTTCTCTGCTGTTTACTCAGAAATTCAGCATCAAATCTATGTAATCAGAGCTCAGCTCCTCTATCATATAACTCTACATATCACAGAGCTCAGCATCTCTCCTCTATTATATAACCCTATATATCACAGAGCTCAGCTTATCTCCCTCTATTATATAACCCTATATATCATAGAGCTCAGCTTATCTCCCTCTATTATATAACCCTATATATCACAGAGCTCAGCTTATCTCCCTCTATTATATAACCCTATATATCACAGAGCTTAGCTCCTCTATCATATAACTCTATACATACTAGAGCTCTGCTTCTCTTCCTCTATCACCTCCTGCTGTCAGATAGGGGGGCAAAACTCACCTGCCAGGTTCCCTTTAATGATAAGTTTTCTACAATTTGCCAACTGATTTTGCCCTTCTTTAAAAATAGGTCTTGGTGTTGGGTGTTCAAATAGCCACAAACAAAGATTGGCAAACATGCAAGTAGTTTTGTCATTACAAAAGTTTTTGGCTGGAATAGAAGAGCTCCATTGATCTTTTATTTGCCAAAAAAGCTATACGACAGTAAAAAAAAAAAAAAAAAAAAAAAAAAAGTATACTACCTAGATGCCTGTCAGACAAGCTTCGCTAAAGAATTCTGACATATTGCAGAAAGAAAATTAGAGGCAGGTTCCAGCACTGGGCCATCCTTGTCAGTGCGATTGTCTTATCTCTCAAAAGGGCAAAATTAGTAGGAACATTAGGAAGAAGAAGAAAAAAAAAAAACACAACACAAAAACAAACACCATCAGAAAAGGAATAAGGAACTGGTTTTAAAATATGGAAACACATTGATGGAAAGGAGTTCCGGCGCAAAGGTTGTGAACGTATTCTGGCCCACGATATGGGTTTTAAATACTATTTGACATTTATGATTTCTATGTGGTATAATTGTTAATATTTCACGTATTTAGTTGCTGAAGTATATGTTCTGTCTTAAAGCCTTCTGATTTTTAGTGATATGGACACATTTAGCAGAGCTTATCTAATTGTTCTTGTAAATTCATAATTTTCATTGAATTAAGTGAATCCCAAGGGAGAGGGGGAAAACATTTAAGGAAATATCTCTCCTCTTTCTCTTGTGGTGCCATCCAATCTTTCAATTTGATCTATAAAAGGCATACTGAAAAAAGCAAATCTAAGCATGAGATGCAAGGGGCCAAGAGAGGCCGACAACATAGTTAAATACTTGAAGAACATACAGGGAACTAAGACAACTGATTATAATAATAAAAAAATGATTCATTTATCGTCACATGCACACATGGATATAATAAAAAAAACTATATAGTGAGCACAAAGTGATGTAGAAAATAGAAAAAAACAAAAAACAAAATGAATGGTTTTAATAAAAAAAACCAAAAAAAAAAAAAAAAACAATATCATTTTGAATTGATTTTATAACATTTTTTGTTTTCTAAAAACAAATGAGATCAGACAATTACTTCTTTAAAGAAGCAGCTTATTAACCGAAACATGACCATGCTATATTATACTTACAAAGACTGACTTTTGTAAGGCACTTCACAAATATACTTGGAATTGAACATCCATATAGAAATAGTTGCCATTAACTATAGAAAAATGCAGTGCTTAGGCGACCTTTAGTTTTGTTACATTTAAAAAAAACAAAAAAAAAAAAAACAAAACAAACACACAATCGGGCATCATTGAGTCAATTCCTCCTTTCGGTTTAAACAGTCACTATTGGTTTACTGCTGTAAACGCTTCTGTAGAGCGTTTTGCATGGAACCTGCCAATTTATAAAATCCGAGTACTTTTAATAGATACCGCAAGTATACAGGAAGATATTTTTTTATTTTTTTTATACATAAGATTAGTTACATTTCTTCACACTGGTTTAATTCCTAGGTAGGCATAGACTCAGAAGGGGAAATTTCATGTTAAGTCACGTCAGCCATCAGTATACAGTTTGGTGTTATTGAATAGTTTACCAAATGATTTTTTGGTCTGGAAAAATCAAAAAATCTATTTAGTCTACAATCAATTTTTTTCCATGCAAGATGCATTAAAGCAGTATTTGGGTCAGGGGTCTGTGGTACTGTGGACTGCCCAAACTTCTGCACACTATTTAACAGCAACAGAAAAAGTCTGGTCTACCATCACTGGTCAGGATCCCCCTGTGACTTCTATTGCTACTCCCTTGATGCCTGTTGTAACTCAAAGTATATTGCAAACTTGGAATATGGCAAATGTTCTGTCTGCTTAGCATTACTTATTAAAAACTGTAGCACAACATTAATATCAGGCTCCCTACAACACATAGATCCAACTTTATTTGTTCTAGAAGTTCTTGGTAGAACAGAATATTCACACAACAGCAACCCAAAAAAACATTACTTCATGTACAGTGAAAACAAAGTATGTCACACTAGGGCTACAAATGGCAAAGGAGAAACTGCTCTCAAGGGTCTATGGTAGAGGTGGTTCATGACGTCAGCAAGTAACCTTCCTAAGCCAGGTGACGTTCTGATGGAACGTGGTTATTAGAGCGGATAAAGGTCATATCATGCACGGTGTTGTGTTTCACTGCATCAAGATGCCAAATCTGTTTAATCCATTAAACTGTGCATAATTACTCAGGTTACATTCACCTAAGCTTTCACAGTGCACAGGCTCATAGTGTAGGATATGCAGGGTATTCAGTTTCCATGTCAAACAGGTGTTCTGAAACTGGAGCATTGTGATCGGTATCAGAAATTCACATCAGCAGATGTAATGCAACGTATGAATATGGGTGCAAGTGAAATCTACATTCTGGTTTCATGTTGTCCAAAGGGGTTGTCTGGGTTGTTTGGTCAGGGGCCCCTTATTTCTAGATGTAAAAAAAAAAAAAAAAAAAAAAACACAGCCTTACCTGCCTTCCTTTAGTCCATCATTCCAGCTCCGTCTCTCTTCGGTCACTCTGTTTACTGTGGTGTTTTTCCAGACGGGAAAATCACCGCTGCAGAAGTCACGTCTTTCATCTACATCACCGTATGGAAGTACACAGCTCCGAACAGTGATATAAGTAGAATACGTGACCAGTGTAGCCAGTCAGCGGTTATGTTCCCATCCAAGCAAAAAAACAACACACAGTAAAGAGAAGACTGGCGAGAAACCGTGCTTGAACTGAGGAGAAGAGGAAGGTGAATATAGGGTTTGAGTGTTTTTTTTTTTTTTTTTTTTGTTTTTTTTTTTGTTTTTTTTATGGGGTAGCAGCAGCTTCCCATTTTCTATATGAACCCGACAACCCCTTTTAAGGGTTTAAATGTAACATACCAAAACTGTGTACTACAGTAACTAGCAGGCTCGGGCTGGGCCGCCGGGGGAACGGTGAATCCCCTGGTGGGCCCCCCCCCCCCCCCCCCGAGCCGCTGTGGGCCCCGGAGTCAGTGCCGTCGCTCCCCGGTCACCTGCGTCCCGAGCGCGGCCCGGGAGTTGGGGACTAATGTCCCCAACTCCCGGGGCTGCGCGGTGTCAGCAGAGCACAGCGCCACTAGCGCTGCGCTCCGCTGATCTCCCTGGCAGGCTGAAGACGCTAGGCCTTCAGCCTGCCGGGCGCCGGCCCCTACTGCTGACGTAGGCGACGCAGTGACGTCACTTCACCACGCCGCCTATGCAGGGCGGCAGGAGCCGGCGGGGAGCTCAGAGCGGCCGGGACCTGCCAGGAGCGGGAGCCAGGTAAGTGGTTGGTTGTTTTTTTTTGTTTTTTAAAACTATCTAAGGGGGCCCTGGCTACTAATGGGGGCCCTGACTATTAAGGGGGGGCCCTGACTACCTACACACTAGCTAAAGGGGGCCCTGACTTACTGCACACTAGCTAAAGGGGGGCTGACTTACTGCACACTAGCTAAAGGGGGGGCTGACTTACTGCACACTAGCTAAAGGGGGGGCTGACTTACTGCACACTAGCTAAAGGGGGGGCTGACTTACTGCACACTAGCTAAAGGGGGCTGACTTACTGCACACTAGCTAAAGGAGGCCCCTAACTACCTGTATACTACCTAAAAGAGACCCTAACTGCCTGTATACTACCTAAAGGGAAGCCCTAACTGCCTGTATACTCCTGCATTATCTCCAGGGGGTCAGTCCTCTCCCCATCCTCCAACCCCTTAGGATACTAGGCCTCTAAGTTATGGCCTGTACCCGCTCTCCCACCCCTGGGCAGTTTTTACAGAGGTGGGAATGGGTAAAGAGGTGCTGGAAAATTGAGGAATCTAAGATATTTGTGTGTAATTTCTGCAGGGATGAGTTGTGGCCGGGACAAGTCATCATGGCGGTGCGGAACGGATGCAGAAGAGAAGAGAATAAGAACGACTCATGAGAGAAGAGAACGACTCATCAGATAAGACGTCTCCAGTGAGTCCCTGATTTCAGGGGTTATTTTACTTTTATATTGGATCAGTGCTGTATTCACTGTAATGTGACCTGAGCTGGTGTCTGACCACTATGTGGTCTCCATATAGCAGTGTTGTAGGTTATATTGGCATTAGTATAGTGGCAGCGTACATGTGTCCCTGATTGTAAAAGTGAGGGAACACCTGACCCTGTGATAGGAGTTACACTTCTCCTTTCTTGCTGGTGTTTATTTTAGAAGGTGGCGAGATGTGTGACCAAGGGAAATATGGAGGGGGATATTGTATGTGGACTATTGGAGGGGGTTATTGTATGTGGGTGGAGGGGGGATATGGATGGAGCTACTTAGCCCTGTGTCTTTGATATGCTAGACTGACAAGACGTGTGAGACAGACAGATATGTGAGATAGAAAGATATGCGACTCACTTGCTATTGTACTACACAATACAGTTCTGTTTTGCACACTGTATTATGTGGTAAAATGGGCGCGTTTATGTCCGAGAGGCCGGTAATATTTTCATGTACAGTAGGGTGGGCCCCCGAGATCAACTCCCCTGTGGGCCCCAGACCCCCAGTCCGACACGGGTAACTAGACTTCATTATACTATGTGCCCAAAGACTGGCTTATGTGCATCTAGTCTACATGCGTTTTTTACAATACCAATATGGTGTCTACATGATCTGGGTGAGCAGAGACTTTTTTGTGCATTACTCCACTCAAATGTACAAAATTCCAAATTTTCGGAGAATATTTTACACAGACACACAGGAGGCCAGGAAGGAATATAAATGTTGATAATCACTGCATAGCACTATGGAACATGGTGAGACTATGCAAGTAATAAAAAATAAAATAAAAAAGTCAAAAGGGGTTAGGTACATGTTAAGTGTCATGGCCAATTTGGTTTAGTCCCAACTCAAAGATCCTACAATCACCCTAACAAACATGATTTTCCTCAGGAGGAATTGAAGTAATGCTTCATGTTGTGTCTTATGACCTTTAAAGAACAATACAATCCTGCTAATAGGAGAGGTTTTTAAAAACCATTTCATAGGCAGAATTTAATAATGGTTCTGTAACCATCTATCAATATCACTTATATATTGTTGTGGTATACCACACTATGTTAATGCTTTAAAACTATTCTGCCTTGAGTTCTGTCTTGACTTGATGCTGGCAGTCACCAGGGGCTGAGGACTGCTGGGCTTCATGTATCCTACACCATATCATCCACTGGGTATGGTAAAAGATGCCTACTTATTCCATTTTGGGGCATTGTTTTATAGTGCAGTGAGTGATAGCAGAAAGCACTGATCACGTCAGGGAAGATCATACCTGAGGGAGCACTAAAGATTTATCCTAGTCAGCGCCAAGGGAGATTGCCTGTGGAGAGATGGATGCACCAGAAGCTCTGCAGCAGCACCTTAGATGCTAAAGCTAAGTAAATGTAAAGAAAT
The DNA here is from genome assembly GCA_025379985.1 of Phyllomedusa bahiana. Classification (NCBI taxonomy): domain Eukaryota; kingdom Metazoa; phylum Chordata; class Amphibia; order Anura; family Hylidae; genus Phyllomedusa; species Phyllomedusa bahiana. The sequence continues at coordinate 21,134 of JAODAL010053762.1, forward strand.
CACTGTAGAAGGCTTAATTCCCACTGCCTAGATAGAAGGAATAAGAAGGTTCTCCTCCTTGGAAACCTAACGGTATACTGAGGGGCCATTGGCGGGGTAGAAACTACAACTGGATTTTGTGAGAACAGACTTGGTGTTGAACAACCCAGGGGCAGCATTATTTCTTCCAAACTGAATACGGTGAACTGCAAACGGATCGGGCCTAAGACTGGCCTGGAGCCCATTACTGCCGAAGTACTTAACCCTGTAGTTATACAGTACATGGCATTTACCAGGACACCGTTTTAGTTCTGCAATCCTTAAAGAGACGTTACCTTATCTCCTTGCTTGATGGTGCGCAACTGCAGTCGACCAATTGCTTTCTTTGCTTCATCTTTCAACTTTTTCTGCAAGAAAAAAGCAAAGCAGTTAAAAAAAACCCCAAACAACAACAACTCTCTTTCTGGTCGAGGGTTATAGATATAATCAAAATTATCATGGGTTTTCAACTTCAAGATGATCCCAGAGTTCTTTTCCTATACAAGTTGCCTATGAACACGTATGCCCTCAAGAGAAGCCTGATCATCTTCCTTCTGATTATTGCTAAGGCACTCATTCCTAAAAGATGGAGATCTACTCAAATACTCGGCATAGCAGAGTGGTTTGAAGAGATTTACCACTTGCAGCGTATGGAGGAGATAAAAAGAAATAAAAAATCTGCACATACAAAAGTATTTAACTGCTTTACATAAATTGCTAAGCTTCACACAGTTAAAAAGTAACCTGCAGTGGAAAAGGTTTTTATTCTCTGTCTTTTCAGTACAATATCCATAAACATACTGCGGTAGTACGCTAAGATTCTTCCTGTGAAATTGAACATGGCTTTCTTGTTCGGTATAGAGCTGACTTAATAAGCAATTCCAAATTCATAGTATAATTAAAAGTCCATTTCAAGAATTTCACTGTTCTGTTTTTTGGACTGCGGGAAACAATTTAGTCACCATAGTGGCCTCAATGGCATTTTTCACAGAATCCTGCATGACTCATACTTTTCGCCTACCCATGCAATCATACATCCTGCTCATAGCCCCCATATACTTATAGGTATAGAAGAGGATGTGGAAGTTGCAATTACATACACTTAGGCCTCAAGATATATACTGCATCACACACTGATGACCGCTTCATTGAAAACTATGCCCTGCGGAACTGAACAATGAAGGCCACACCACTCCAGGTACGTTTAAGGGAAGTAACTGTCACATCAGACCATTCGTAACCATTTACATCAGGGCATCGTTTATAATGAAGCAGTCAGGGTGTAATGTAGCCAAAGAACTGCTATTTTTCTTGCCTGTGACTCATGCAATCTGCTGATGACACCATGCATCACTCTAAGCTCAGTGGACACTTCTGTCAGAGCAGCAAGAAAAGATCAGGGAGGTAAAAGTTTCATTGAGCTAAGACAAGACATAGCAGGAAGTGATATCACCAGTTTTGCCACTGCAAAGCAAAGAAAGATAGTCAGTAACTAGAGAATCTTGTGTAAACAAGCAGGGGATGAGAACTGCTCTAACTGAAATGAAGCAAAACCGAAAAAGCAATATATTTTGTAATTAGCTTTAAACATGAAGGCAAAGATTAAGTTGATCACTATGACTAGAATACCCCTAAGACTTATTTAAAAGAAAACTAGCAAACCAGATAATTTAGGATTCCTTAAGAATTTGAAGGATATTCTAATCAATCAATGATTAAAGCAGGTAACTGTATCCCACCACAATTTCCCTACTGCTTTAAATAAGTGAGACCCAGGGCGTTCCTAAGTGCGGGCGACTTGGTGTACAAACGGGCCCCATAGCCGTTTTGGGGCACAAGCGGGTAATTACTACCATTTAGGGCGCTATAGATGTGGGGTTTGTATAGAGATAGGAATTGATAGAGAAGTGCTGATAAAGTGAGGAGTCTAAGATATTGGTTTTGTAAATTCTACAGTGAAGAGTTGTGGCCGGGAAAAGACACCATGGCAGTCTGGGACAGATGGAAAAGAGAAAGAGAACAACTCTTCAGAGACGTCTCCTGCAAGTCCCTGGATGTAACTTTACTGTAATCGCTTATATGTCTGCAGAACCTGTGTACAATTCGAATTCACACTGTATGCTGGTAATATTGGTTGTAGTATAATGGCTTATTTTCAGTAATTGGTGTATTACTCAGTCACTATGTGGTGGTGATATGTGGTCATGGTATGGAGGTATTATTCAGTCACTATGGGATGGTGATATAAGGTCATGGTGTTGCAGTATTATTGGGTCACTTTGTGCTAGTGATATGTGGTAGGACACTGGTAATATTAACCCTGGGATACTGGTTTTGCATAGCAGTGTTATTAGGTAACTGTATGACTATAATTTAGTAGTTTTATACATCGCACATTGTGTTAAAGCTTTTTGTATATTTTTTCTTTGGTTGATGGCGATGCAATGTGTCGCATTATGTTACGGGGGGAGGGGAGAGAATTTCTTCCTAAGAACGGCCCTGGTGAGATGATTAGCTGTTATTTGCATTTTAAAAACATATACTTGCATTTCATAACTTGGCACACGGCACCAGTTTTCAGATTTGAAAACCATATGTAAACCGACTGTCAAAAAGCCGAGCTGTAGTCTACACAGCTCTGATTTTCTGATGGAAAATCTGACCGTCTTAACCCCCCCCAAAAAAACAACTCCCTCTCCCCCCCCAAAAACAAACAAACAAACACTTAGAACATGTTTGTTATGCCGCCCTGTTTTTGGGCAGAACAGGAACTGTTCAATACAAAAGGTGGGCGGCTGAATCCGCACACCATGATCAGAAACCACCCACCTTTGTATTCAAGAAAAAGACAAAATACCGGTCGGATAAGCCGACTGGTATTTTATCAGTGCCGCATGGACGGACCCTTACTTTTATAATAAGAAAGTCAAATAGATTTCATCCGGCTTAAAGATGCTCTGCCTAGCAATAATCATCCAAATTACAGCACTGGACAGGAATGAAAAATGCTTTCATAGCCCTTCAACATTTGAGACAGGAATGGCACTAATGGTTCCCCAGGAGTGGAAGCTGCTTTTTTTTTTTTTTTTAAAGTAGACCCCTGCAACGATAGCATTGGGAATCTCAAAAAAAAATATAGTAAATAAAGTCATTATGTAGGCTGTAACATGAGGGCAAAAGGTCTTCTTTTTCCTATTGGGGGGCAAAAAAACATGGAGTCCTCACCAGAAACAGGAGTCTATACTTAGGATTTCTGCTGAGAATTTTTACAGGCGGTTTGTGCCTCCGATTTGGATGTGGGTTAAAACTGCGTTACTCATGCCGATGCAGAATCTGAAGAGGCTCCACTTCAAAGAATGTGCATGTCCACTCTTTTTTTTTTTTCTCTGCACTACAATTTTTAAATCCAGGATATAGAAAATCTGCATTGTAGTTCAGTATAAAATAAATGGGAGGACGATTGCATCTGTAGCACATTCCTCACTAAAATCCATTTTGTGAACTTTCTCTAACAGAAAGAAAAGTAAACCTTTTCTACAGTCCGTTCTAAACAGGATCAGAGAAAAGTAACCAATGTTTATGGACATGTGTATATAGCTTTGCAACCCAAGTGTAAATATAGATCCGTACAAATGGTCAAATTCCACAAGTGCATGGGAGCGTCCAGAGACTCTCTGTGCCAGTCACTCATTTAACAAATCGATCAGCTGTGTTTATATATCATCATCATATCAGCAGGTCAGCAACCCAACAAAAGCACGATGGATAACCAGTTTGTTCTGAGGATGTATTAAGCAGTACTTCTACACTGGGCTGTCTCCAGCCAACACCATAAATACGGTGTAACAGATTTGATCAACGTCTCCATTACATTTTCCAACTATAAAACAGAACATGTAAAGTAACTGGG
>JAODAL010053763.1:0-25060 GCA_025379985.1 Phyllomedusa bahiana
AGTTTAAAACCCCCAAAGAACACTGTCCCAACCGTGAAGCATGGGGGTGGAAACATCATACATTGGGGGTGCTTTTCTGCAAAGGGGACAGGATGACTGTACTGTATTGAAGGGTTGATGGATGGGGCTGTGTATCGCAAGATTTTTGGCCAAAACCTCCTTCACTCAATAAGAATAATTAAGATGGGTCTTAGCTCGGTCTTCCAACAGGACAATGACCTGAACCAAACAGCCAGGACTACTAAGGAGTGGCTCTGTAAAAAGAATTTCAAAGTCCAAGAGTGGCCTAGCCAGTCTCCAGACCTGAACCCAATTGAAAATCTCTGGAGGGGGCTGAAACTCAATGTAGCTCAGCGACAGCCCCGGAACCTGGGAGATCTGGAGAAGATCTGTATGGAGGAGCGGGCCAAAATCCCTACTGCGGTATATAAAAACTTGGTCAAAAACTGCAGGAAATTTCTGACCTCTGTAATGCAAAGGTTTCTGTACCAAATATTAAGTTCTGTTTTTCTATTGTATCAAAAATCTTATTTTATGCAATAAAATGCAAATTAATTATTTAAAAATCATACAATGGGATTTTCTGGATTTTATTTTAGAGTCTCTCACAGATTAAGTGTACCTAAGATAAAAATTACAGACCTCTCCATTCTTTGTAGGCGGGAAAATATACTTTTCCCACTGTATATTCATTGCTTAACTGTCTCTTAGTGTTTGTAAAGTGCTGCTAATCTGTTTTTGTATTCGCATTGTTTTCAGCCACATCAGCATGCATCTGTGCCAATTTTTTTTGAATAGCTATGGAAATGATGATCATGTTTTCAGTTTTTTAGACTGTCCAAGTAGGATGGTGGGACTGCTGAGACACCAACACGAGGGTCTCTTCATATCTGTGGAGGCAAACTAGCCCCACTGGAATTCCACCCTAGATGAGGCAGACCAGCCTCATCCTTCACTGGACCTGTCACGCAAGTATTGGTTTAAATTCTGGTCTGCTATGACTGAACAGTATATGCCTACAGGTCATATATATGTGTCTAAAAAGCGATTTGTTACATGTGTTAAATTAATATTTTGAGTACCCCATTGAGAAGTCCCTGTGAGTGGGACGAAACGCATCTGGAGATATTAATTGTTACTTCTATATTTATCGCTGACTATTCTGTGTGAAAGAGTTATCATTTCTCCTAAATTGTTTTATACCTGCACCTAGGAATAAGATTAGTATAGATTAGGAGTGTAGTACATAGAGTGGGATTATCCTGTTTTGGGGTCATCCTTTTCGGGACGGGGTCTCCATAAGGTGTTCCCAATAGTTTAGGGTATCTACAGAGACCAGGTAGTAGATTTAGAGTGGCTTATTTTGTTGCTAATTGTCCCCTATTCCTATATTGAGAGAATTTCTATTTTATTAAAAATATTGATTAAAGATTACATTTTAAGGGAATATTTTCATTTTTGGTTTTTCTGTATTGATTTTGTTATTCCAATTGATACGTTAGGGGGAGTCTTTTTGGATTTTTGTCCAAGTAGGATGCTTAGCTATAAATAGGAGCTGTATTTGTCATGAGAGAAAACGAGAGAAAATCTTAAGTACTGCTAAATTATGCTGTTTGATGCTGAATGACTGTTACATTGATGCAATTACACATAAATGTGCTCTGCAGACCTCACGGGATGGTACAAGGTTGCTCCCAGTAAAGGGTTAAAGCTTTTCTCAGTACAAAGAAAAGATCAGAGAGTGAGAAGCTCCATCCTGCTTATGAGACACAACAGGGAGTTATGTCATCAGCTTAGTCAGAGAGAAGTAGTCGGTAACTAGAGAAGCTTCTGTAAACAAGCAGAAGATGAGAAATGCTCTAACTCTGAAATGAAGCAAAATTGTAACAGCAATGTACTTGCATTTCATTTTTTTCTTTTTCACTTTTGCCTTACATGTTTAAGATTTTGGAAATACCCCTTTAAAGGTTTTGCAGGCCAATATAACATTTTAGTCTGCGAGTTGAAAAACTTGGCCATGAATTAAATCAACAGTATTAAGTAACATAGCCAACTCTTGAAATAGAGAGACTGAGAATAAAATAAATGAAGTGTAGCCATGTTACTCCCCCTACATAGATAAAGTCTGCTCCCATAAAGACTGGCTGAGCTCTGCCCATATCAATCGTTAAATTCTCAGCATGATCATAGAGAGAATTGTATGGTTGCACAGTTACAGCTCAGCAGTCTCAATATTTTCCCTGATCTCTGCAATACAGAGAACAAAAGCTAAATAATCAGTGTTCAGTCTTCTGTTACAGCCAAAAAAATGCAGGATCATGCAGGGGTGAGTAATCACGAGATGCCGGGTATTCAGCATTGACTCTCCCACTGCACTAGACCAATAGATATTTACATTAATTTCTTCTGTGCCATAAACTACTAGGCATGGGGACATTAACGTCTTCTCTGTCCTAGACTCTGCAAGCTTATTGTGGCTAATTACTATATAGCAAAATTTACTACTGTTTTAGATCAACTGTCTTGGAGGGAGCAATGCTCAGGTCCCTTATTGCTCCACCCACTAACTACAAAAGTTTTGTGGGAACACTCTAGGTGGTGCTTTATTATTAACTCAAAGCTCACAATCAAAGATTGACTGTGGCAGTAGCACAAGAGAGGTTGATTAAGAAATGTCTGTTGGCACAGTGAAAAGTTGTCTATAATATGTTGTTCTTCAGCATGAAAACTCCTCTTCCATCAGGACACAGGTACCAATTACTAGGAGAGCCTGCCCATGACCCAGCTGTCGTGGTCCATGTTAGTTTTCAGAGCACTGAGCTGATTTTTTATTGGCGTACAATCTGTTTTCTACAAATAAAGGGGGGAAAGGGGTCTGCTTTGCTGGGGGAGAGAATTCTAAAAGTGGTGCGGGAGTATTTAAACTAGGGATGAGGAGTGAGGACACTCTAGATAGGTTAGAGAGTGGGCAGACTATATCGGTGGGTGGAGAAGTGTAATGTGGGGGGGGTGAGGGGTGGGACTAGCACATTTGAGAAGAAGGTCCATGTGTTAATACTAGCATGGAAGATATGAGTCCACAATATATCATGAAATATCATGCTATCTACTGAATATATAAAACTGGAAAGGAATTTAAAAGTATCTGTTCATAAGTGACAGAAGTCTAACAAGTGAAATGGGGGAGCTTGAGGGGCTAGTTCTAGAGGAACAGATTGATATGGTTGGTGTTGCGGAGATATGGCTGGACTCCTCGCATGATTTGGCTGTTAGCCTTCAGGGTTTTACGGAAGGACAGGACAAACAGGAAGAGAGAAGCAGTATGTCTATATGTAAGGAGTGATATGAAAGCAAGTGTATAAGAGGCAGTGGGCAGCACAGGTGGGTACAGTGGTGATAATTACCCAGGTATTTTTAGTTCTCATTTATGAATTTTCTGGAGTCACTTTTTTTTACCCTGTTGCAGCTATTGTGCCGCCAAACACATTTCTACATATTTTACTGTATATTTGTTTACTGACAAAGAAAACATATTACTTTATCATCTTTGAAATGTTTATGTGAATCTTTAATAATGTATTACCCACAGAGCATGCTGTATCATTATCGTGTTAAGAGAAAAATACTTGCCAAGACAAGAAAATTCAGTCTGCCACAGCATTGATAAACTCTCTAGTCATTCTTAGACTAAACTGCTTACAGGTAAACTGGTTAAAGGTAGTATATATGTATATATATTGTAAGGGATCAGCTCGGTGGTATGGTAAGACAGGACCAGTCTTTAACTCTGTTTAGGCGAACAGGCGTTTATATCAGCCCCCAAACCACACCAAATAAACGTGGGTTTAAAACTTCAGCCAAAACGAAGGAAAAAAAACAGTCTTACACGTCCGTGTGGGACACTTATAGTCCTGTGTCCAAATAAGCCTCCAGGCTTCTACAGTCTCCAGCTGAGACTAGCGTGTGGTCTTGTTCCTGTGAACTCTGCAGCACACCTGCTCTCTTCCTCCACTTCACAGACAACACTCTTCATTACCCACCTGATCTCCAGGCTTACATACGGCAAAACTACGGCCTGGACCCTGAGGATTGTGGGAGCAGTCACCCCCCCAACTCTATGACTGCTCCTGTAAAAACCAGCCCCAGACTGATTGCTTTTGCAAGCATACTAACAGAAACGTATATGTCAGCAACCTACCGCCGTGACACATGAAATTACAGGTTTTTCACCTCACCAATGCCGGGTCCTTGGTGACACGTATCTTGGTCCACTACAATCCCTTCTGTCGTCTTACATACCCCCCTCTGCCCAAGGCCGTGGTTCTGGGCACCTTTACTCATCATGCAGCGTACCCTTGACAGGGCATCTGCATTACCCTGTAGCTTCCCGGGCCTATGTTCTACCAGAGAAGTTAAAATCTTGTAGGCCAAGAACCATCGGGTGACCCGAGATTTTTCCCTTTCTTCTTCTTAGCCATCTGAGGGGGGCATGACTGACACCAACCTAAACCTGCGCCCCAGTAGATAGTAACCAGGGAAAATCTAGGGCCCACTTAATGGCCAGCACTCCTTCTCGATTATCGAGTAATTCTTCTCTGCCGGGGACAAACTTCCTACTCAGATAGCTTACCGGGTGCTTTTCCATTTACTACCTGAGACAACCAGCCCTAACCCCGCATCCGACGCATCTGTCCTGAAACCACAAATTCTCTGGAAAAAACCGGGGGCAACCAACACGGGCTGCCTACAGAGGGCTGACTTTAGTTTCTGAAAGGCCCCTTCAGCATCTGGGGACCATTTAATGACGGCTGACTTGGCTCCTTTTGTCAGGTCGGTGAGGGGCAACGCTATCTCTGTGAATTTGGGAATGAACCGTCTATAGTACCCCACAATTCCCAGGAACGCCCTGACCTGTTTCTTGTTCTGGGGATGGGGCCAGCTTTGGATGGCTTCAACTTTATTGAGTTGAGGTTTGATCACTCCTCGCCCTACGATGTACACTAAGTACCGGGCTTCTTCCATCCCTATGGCCGACTTGCTGGGGTTAACCGTGAACCCCGCCTTCCTTAACGCCTCCAGGACAGCCCGAACCTTAGACAGATGACTTTCCCAGTCCTGACTAAAGATGACTATGTCATCCAGATAGGCTGCCGCATATTTACTGTGGGGACGCAACCCCGGTCCTTGGCCCTCTGGAACGTGGCGGGGCTCCTGTAAGCCAAAAGGCATACGGACATACTGAAAAGACCCTTCAGGCATGGAGAATGCTGTCTTCTCCCTAGCCTCCTTTGAAAATGGAATCTGCATTTACCTTTGGTAGATCAGGGTCATGATATACCGGGGGTGGACCCAGTCTTTCTATCAATTCATCTATCCTGGGCATGGGGTAGGCATCTACCTTAGACACCTCGTTTAGTTTGCAATAATCGTTACAAAATCGCCATTCCCCATTGGGCTTTGGGACGAGTTCTATGGGGCTAGACCATCCACTTTTTGATTCCTCGATCACCCCTAGGGCCAACATCCTTTGGACCTCCTTCGCAATGATCTCCCTGCGAGCCTCGGGCACCCGATAGGGTTTTAAATTGACCCTTACCTGGGGGTCAGTGATTATCTCATGCTCAACTACAGTGGTTTGACCTGGGAATTCTGTAAATAAATCCCTATTCTGTAGGAGTAACTGTTTACACTGCTGTTTTCTGAGACGGCGACGGGTTCGCCACTTTGACCTCTTCAATGGCTGGCGTCCGTTTGGGCGACAGCGCACGGGGGTTCTAGAAGGTCCCTATCTTTCCATGGTTTAACAAATTTACATGATACACTTGGTAGAGCTTCCTCTGCCTGGTTGGTTACCTTGTAATTCACTTCACTCACTTTTTCGAAATACCTTTATACGGCCCTTTTCCATTTTGCGAGAAACTTGCTTTCTTACTGTGGGCACAAAAACCAGAACTCGGTCTCCCGGGTTAAACTGCCTGAGGGGGCTGACCTTTTTATAGACCCTTGCCTGGCCTCCAGGACCTGAATAAGATTCTCCTTCACAATCGGCATCACCTGGGTATCCCCTCCTGCATCTGGGAATATGCTCTATTACACTTTTATACGGAGTGACCTCCCCTTCCCCGGTCTCCTTGGCAACATCCAACAACCCCCTGGGGTGTCTGCCATTTAAAAAACTCAAATTTGGGAAAAACCCTGTGGATGTTGGGGCACCTTCCTGATGGAAAAACAGAGATAGGGTAGTAGATAATCCAGTCTCGACCATCCTTTTCGACTAATCGTTTTAACATAGCCTTCAGGGTCTTGTTAAAACGTTCGTCCAGCCTGTCTGTTTGTGGATGAAAAAACAGAGGTGCGGAGCATGGTAATTTTTAACACTTTACAGAGGCCCCGCATCAACCCCCGACATGAACGGGGTCCCCTGATCAGTCAAAATTTCTTAGGTATCCCCAACCCTGGAAAACATCTGAAACAACTCTTTGGCTATGCCCTTGGAGGAAGTATTTCTGAGTGGAACTGCCTCTGGGGTACGGTTGCATAATCGACGACCGACCAGCATATACTGGTGTCCTCTGGCTGACTTCACCCGGGTTCTACCAAATCCATGGCAATTCTATCAAAGGGTACCTCAATAATCGGGAAAGGGGGATCAGGGGGCTGCGGAAATGGGCTACCGGGGGGGTGATCTGGCATACGGGGCAGGACTGGCAATAGTCCGAACGTGTCGGTGAAAGTCCCGGGCAATTTGAATCTCTGAAGAATCCATTCCTGGGTCTTATCTGAACCCATTGCCCCCCTAACACATGGGAATGAGCCAGGTCTATCACCATTCTTCCGTTTTGGTTTTAGGCACTACGAGTTGTTTTTAAACCAAAATCATCCTGACGTTTTTTTCACCCGATATAGCAGATCCCCGTTCATGGCAAATTTGGGGGGTTTCCCCTTTTTCCACCCCAGACCCTTGGGGCACCCCATTTACTACCACCACACTACTTCGGGCCCCCTCAAGGTCTCATCCTGGAGTTGGGCAGACCCAAAGTTTTCCGGGATACCTCCAAGTCGGGGACCACGTCATCAGGGGTTGCCTCTTCATTATCTCCGAGCAACACAGACAGGGGAAACTCCTGGTCACCCTCTGATACAGCCTGCTGAGCAGTCCATCGGTTCCGTAGTATGGGGGCACTGGGAAACCCTATGTCCTGGGGCATGGCAACCCCAACAAACCACCTCCTGGAGTCCCTTGCTTCCCCGGGGTTTTGGTATCACCCTGCCTTTAGGGCGACTCAGCTGAAGACTCTGCTGTCCTGGTTTCTCAGAGTCTTCTAGGCTTTCCCAGTATGCGGACCTTCGAACCCCTGCAGGGCCTCGGGCGTTCTCAGCAGTGTGAAACCGTTCTACCAAGCTCACCAGGCTGACTGTGGGTCCCCTTGGGCCACCCAGGTTTGGATAGGTCGGGGTAGGGAATGTATGAACCCCATCCATGACCCACTCGGTCCACATCTGAGCCGGGTGCATACATCTGGCTTGTAGCCCTTTTTGCACCAGATGAAATAAATCAAACATCTGGGACCTGGTAGGCTTGTCCGTACGATAAGTCCAGTGGTGGACCCTCTGGGCCCGTACCGCCATGGTAACCCCAAGTCGTGCCAGGTTTTCAACTATTGATACTCGTTAGCATCATGAAGGTCAAGGTCACAATAAGACTTCCGGGCTTCCACTGATAGAAATGGGGCTAAGACCTCTGCCCATTGACCCGGTGGTAGCTGTTCTTGGTTGGCCAACCGCTCAAACCCAGTGAGGTACGTCTCAACGTCTTCCTCCAGTGTCAGTTTTTGCAACGCTTCCCTCACGCTCCTTCGGGCATTGTGTACATCGCTAGTCACTGGAGGCGCAGGCTTTTCTCACTGAGCCCTCATGGCTTCCATATGAGCTTGCTGTTGCTGCGCCATGAGCTGCTGCTGCACCTGTAGAGCCTCTCTATGGGTCTGCTGCTGCACTTGTAGAGCCTCTTTATGGGCCTGCTGCTGTTGAGCCATAGCTTGCTGCTGTTGAGCCATGGCTTGCTGCTGGGCCTGCATAGCCTCTTTATGGATCTGCTGCTGAGCATCCAAAGCCTCCTTCTGGGTCTGCTGTTGCTGAGCACTTGCTTGCTAGCCACGACCAGGTGCTCCCCACAAGATTTCAGACAAAGGAGGGAAAATAATTATCAAAAGAGTTTTCCAAGAGCTAAGGAGCACCTGTGAAGAGCTACAGAAAGATCTGAAATCAGCAGGTACAATAGTTTCAAAGAAAATAATTAATGCACTCAGCCTACATGGCCTGTGTAAACGCTCACCATGCAAGACTCCATTGCTGAACAAAAAACATGTTCAAGCACATTTAAAGTTTGCTCAACAAGATTTGTTCCACCAGTGGACCCCCAAGTCCAGGAAGTTTCCTGTGCCTGTCAAGACATCAGGCCTGAAAAAACTTCTGGGGAACCCGTAGAAGAATTCAGCAGACCCCAAAGAAGTCGGGGGGGTACTGTCCCCACTCCGGTCCACAGACTCACATCGGTCTTTACTCCCCAGCCGTCTCCCGATATTTACTCGCTTCTCCTCACTCCTGCTCCACTCCTGTCTGTTGTAACAGTGAGCGGCCATGTCAGGGGTAGGGAGGGTGGGGCTCTTTAGACTTTGCTTCCTGGTATGGTCTGTGTCAACTCTCTCGGTGACCCACACCAAAGAGTGAATTACATTGTCACAGCTGCTGGTGTGGGTCATTCACTCTTTGGTATAAATGGTGTGTTTTTTGTATTCTTCAGGTCAGTTCAATTCCAGTGATACTAAAGGTGTAGAGTTTCCATTATGTTTTGGTACCTTTAAAAAAATAAAAACATTCTCTATTTTTTATGTTTGTGCTTTAGGGCCATTTTCTGCGACTATAACTTTTTTAGTTTTCCTTCTATGGACATGAGGAGGGTGCATTTTTTATGGAGGACTACCTCTAATCCTCTTAAGGTACTTGACCGCTGACCACTAGGGGGTGCAATCATTTGTACATCGTTAAGCTTAATATATATAATGCAGAAGAATGTACAAAGGTGGTGTTCCTATGACTTTCCACCTATGGCATAAAGTAAGATGGCAGCCATGAAAGCCTTCATTAGGCTTTTGGCTGCTATATCTATCGCTCAGCTCCCTGTGATCTCATTCTTCATTCACTTAAACGCCACAGATGCAATTGTCGTGGCGTCTAAATGATTTAAAAACCAGCTCCAATATTTGCTGTTACCGGTGGCTGTATCTAAGCGAGTGAGCCTGTTCCATACTCGTTAAGTGTCGCCATGATGAACTGGTACATCATGGTGTGATAAGGGGTTAAAGCTAATCAATGAAACAGGAATAATCCTTTAAGTGAGAAATTATGAATCAGCCTTGGCAGAGATGGTTATGTTGGAACTTTTTTCTGGTATTGTTCTAATGAAACATATATAAATTACAAGCGAGGTAAAGAACCAGGAGAAACGGTCCAAAATTTTCATGTATGTCTATTTTTATTTTATTGTAATTTTCATATAAATATATATATTTTTTTTTCACCTGGAAGAGTGCTGTGAAGAACTTTCTTTATTGTATCTGGATGAAGCTATTTTCCAAGCTTTTATCACTCCGCTGGCTGGCACCCTGCTTTTCGTAAGAATTGTTCCTACACTGTTGCTTCTTTTTCATTATATATATATATATATATATATATATATATAAATATGTTGTGTGTTGTGTGTATATATATATATATATATATCATTTGTATTTTTTTTTTATTATTTTTTTGAGAGAGGGATAGTGAGACAACAGGGAGATAGCTGTATAGAGCATCTCCTGTCTAGAATTTTATAGACGCTACTAGAAATTATGTTTATCAGAAGTGACCAGTCTGGATTAGTTCAGGTTTCATTGGTTGTTATGCACCTTGCATTTACAGCATTTACAGTAGAAAACAGGGGTAATGAGTATTTCGATCTGTATTATGAGTATCTGTTTTCTAAATAGAAAAAAAAGGAGACTGCAGGTTTTCACTACCAAAATAGCTAACAGCCATGTAGCTGTGTACCGTCATGTAGCATTGATAAAACATTTCATAGTTTCCTTGTTCACCCTTGTTTATATCTAAAAAGTTTACTCCAGAATAGAGTACAATTAAAATAAAAATGTGTAGATTGATCAGCATGACCTTAAATGTATACATATTTTTGTGCTTATATTATGTTTTAATATCATCAATATGTACACATTAACAAGAGAGTAGTGAAATATCCGTACTTTGAAAAATATAGGCTGCCTATAGGGACTTAATTAGTTGTGCAAGTGGAGTTTCACAGTCTTCCTCAGATTCCTCCAGACTCAGTTTTCTTTAACATGTTGGCTAAAATGGTTTTCCCAAGGGGGTTTTCTGGAACAAAAAAGATTGGATCATTGGGGGTTTGGCTTTTTTATTTAAACCCTTTAAAAACTTCAGGACAAATTTTTAAGTTTAAAGGCCTTACCCAAAACACAAGTACATAGAAACGGCAACACCCCGGGACAAATTACAATGCACATATAGATAGATACACATGCCTCATAAACATGCTACACTCACATTCAATCCATGTACACAAGCAGTTGCATATACAGGTGTGTCCACTATTATTTTTCTACGAAAATTTTAAATTAAGGGGTTTTATAAGCAAAGCCAGCTTTAGGCCCTGGCCAGCTGTGGGTGGGGGCTATAACAGTGAATTTACTTTCATTCTTTGCAATTTCCCGTTACAGTGACAAAAATGCAAAAAGATTTAAAAAAATGTAGTACTTTAAAGGGTGGGAGAGCCAACGGGTTGAAGCTTGTAATTTTTTTATCAACACAGTTTGTTTACCTGACATAAGACTTTGCAGGGAGTGACTAATCATGGAAAGACTGATTTTAAATGGATCAATCAATAAAGACAGAGGAGAAAAAGGGTTGGTGAGAGGGGGTTTGGGCTTCTTTTTAAAAACCCCCGACCAGGGGCAACATCCAAAAAAAACTTTTTTTTTGTAACAGTTTTTTATCTTTCCATTTATGTTAAAGGGTTTAAACATTTTAAAATTAGAAAGCCCCTTTAAAAAGGGTCCCCCAAACCACAAGCACCATGAAGTAGCCATAGGTTTCCTTAACATAGTAAGTTGTAATGCTGCAGGAAAAAAAAGCAAAAAGACTTTTAAATAAAGGGTAGTTCCATAGTTATACACACACAAACACATCAAAAAAAATGGAAAACTTTTTAAAAAATACAAGGGCACCAAAACCCTTGGGGCCCCAAAAGCATAGAAAGTGTAGGTTTCCAAAAAACTGGCCTCAGCAGGATACAGATATTATATAAACTGACCATTACAGACAAATATGGTTTTGGGGATTTTTTAAAACGACAAAAGGGGAAATCGGCACGGTTTTTAAAGGTAAAACGGATTTTTTTCGATCCGGGGATAATTTAGTTAAAAATCTGGGCCCAAAAATATTAATAAACGGCCCCCTTTTCGGGCGCTTCCTAAAATTTTGGGGCCAGGGCCCAAACAGCTTACAAATAGAAGGGGGGATTGTTGGTTTTTTGCCTCAAAGATTGGGTGGTATGGTTTTCGATTGGCTGGGAAAAAAAAAAATGACCTCGTTTTTTTTAAAATAAAAACACCCCCTTTCCCTTTTTGCCCAGTCCCCTCTCAGCGTTTTTATACTAGTGGGACGTGGCTCTGCTTTCTCCAAATACTCAGCAAATCATACTATTTTTCAACCCGAGAAACCTCTAAATAATTTCTGTTTTGTTTGATTAACATTGGAAATTTTTAAAGGGAGTTTTTGATTTAATTTTTTAAAAACACATCTATCGCTAAAAAGTCACGGGGGGGGCGGAGGGGGCGGGGCCGTGGGGAACACAGACAAGCTCTATAAAGGAAAAAAATGGATAAAGTTCACCAAGACTTAGTGTAACATTGGGCCCCGCAATATCTTCAATTTTTAAAAGGGTTTCTATTGAAAGATTTTCCGGGGTATTGGGGCAGTGTGAACTTTTATTAGGAAAACACATCAATTTTTGGGTTAAAAAGCAGGTCCTTTTTTTTTTAGGGGGGCAAAACTCCAGTTTTTTTTTATCAATATACATTTTTAGATAGGTTTTTCCCTTTTTTAAATTTTTAAACCCCTTCCCCCTTTGTTTAAAAGTATCCAACCTTTCACTTAAATTAGAATCCAGCAAACTTGTAGTCCAGCACAGGGTTTATAGGGGCCAAAAAAAACCTTTTAAACACAGGGAAACTATTTAAAAGAACGTGTTTTTTTTACTTTGGCGCATTGGGAGCTTTTTTCAATTTAGAAAAGTGCAACCCTTAAAAATCTTTTAAGCAAAATTTTTTAGTCACAAAAGGGAATTGAAAGGTGCCAAAAAAAACCTTTGGGATCATCCGAAACTAAAACAATAAAGTGTTTTTTTTTACTTTGGGGCACTGCAGGGTTTGGTTCAAACAGATACGTGCCCTTATATTTATAAAAGCAAAATTTTTTAAATTTACCACAGGGAATTGGGAAAGGGGGGGCCAAAAATACCCCTTTTATCTCCAAAACCCATACAGATACTTTTTTTTTGACTTTGGCGCACTGCAGCTTTTTTCATTTTTTAGATAGCGTGCACTTATATCTTATACCCGCAAATTATTATTTTACCACAGGTTAATTTGAAGGGGCCAAAAAACCCTTTTTTTAAACATCCGAAACTATAACAAATACGTTTTTTTGACTTTGGCGCACTGCAGCAAAAAATTTTTTATTTAGTGCGTCCCAAAAATCAAAAAACAAAAAATACCCCCCAGGTGAAGAAAGGTTCCCCAAAAACCCCTTTAATATACGAAAATAAAACAATTTGTTTTTTTTGCACTTTTGCCCAGTCCAGATTTGTTTTAAATTTGAATCCACAATTTTGTTTTGATTAGAGGGATTTTTGGAAAAAGCGTAAATTTTCCGTCTTTTAAAAAAAGACTTTCCAAAACCCATTCCATACCTTCCAAAAAATTTTTTTTAAATTTCAAAACCCCTGGGAAAAGGGAAAAAGCAGGTTTGGAAAAACGAGCAAAGAGGGGGGGGAACACTGGAGGGAAGGGTACCAGAGAAGGGCTCCTTCCCGTTTCTGGCAACCCAAAAACGCAAAAAGGGCAAGGGGGGATCATGCTTTGCAGGACCCCAGGCCTGTTCCCTCGGGTGGGCCCGGGCCCTGTGAATCTCAGTAATGAACAGCGTCGCCAATCTGTCCCTTTAGTGGTTAATGCAAAACCCGCAAACTAGATCTTACCTCCCCCGCCCCCCATTTCCCGGGGCCCCAAATGGCCAAAAAAACACTCAACCCCAACCCCTCCCCAAAATTAAGCAAGGGAGCCCAAATGCAACTCGTGGACCCACCACTGGGAATAAACCATTTTTTTTTTTGACCCTTTGATAAAAAATGCTGTTTGGGGCAGAAAAGGCATGGGTTTAAAAAATCCCAAGAGGAAGAATTTTGTTTTGCTCGACCCCCAGTTTTCTTATTGGGGCCCTTAAAAGGAAGGGAGAGGAAGGGCCCGGGCCCAAACGGCCCAAAAATCCCCGGGGGGGTCTGCAACGCCTTTTCCCGGCCCCTTTTTTGTACCCCCAGCTTCCTTTATGCAGAATGTTTAGGACGACCCAAATCACCTTTTGATGATGATGATGATTTCATTGGCCGGGTCCCTCCCCGGTTTTTTTTTCCGGGAGAATTTACTTTTCAGCGCTTCATTATTGGACGAGGAAAGGGAAGGGGCGATGGGGTAGTGTCAATTTCGGGGCCGCCAAAAAAAGTAGAGGGCGGTCGCAGGGAATCCGGGTGATAAAATTTCCGCCAGCCACGGGCACGAAACCCCCGGGCCCCCACTTAAAGCCAAACAAAAAGGTCCAGGACCTCTTCAAGCCTGGGGTTTTTTGAAACCCCCCAACCTCCGATTCACCCAGGAAGTCATTTTGCCGGGCCCTTTTCCCTTAAAAGGGATAATTTGAGGGGAAGAACCTTAGGTGGTTAACCCCCCACCAAAATGTCTAAATCCCCTTGAGCGGGAAAGCATGAGTTGAAAGGAGGGGAAAACTTGGCCAAAAAAGGCCCGAAACCGGGCGCCCCGGGGCCCCAAAACCCCTTCCCACCCCCCCCCCTCTGTCTCCCCCCCTCTCCTCCTCCGCCACCACCAAGCCAAATTTTCAGCGCCCATGTCTGTCCCGAAATCATGATCAGGGGGTCAGCTTCCGCTTCAGCCTTCCCCCGGCGCCCGATTACCCCCAAACACCACCAAGACCCCCTCCTACCCCTTCTCCTCCCGCCGTTTGACGACCCCGGGACGCTGTTTCAGGGGGGCCAGTCCCACAGCCAGCTTCTTCTTCCAGGTTTTTGGGGGCAAAGAAAAAACCCCCAAACAAACCCCAAACCCTCCCAAAGAGCCCCAAAACCCCGAAAAGTCGGCATTGCCAGGCCCTTTGGGCCCTTGGAAAGTTTCCCTTTTTTCCCTCTGGTGGACACCGAAGGGGTTCCGGCCCTGCCCCCCAATACAAGATCCCCCGGGGGGAAAGGGGGAAAGGCAATTTTTTTTGCCAAAAAAAGCCCTCCCTCCCCTGGCCAGCCACGTGTTCCAACTAAAATTTCAAGCGCGTTGTCCTTTCATCTGTGTCCGGAAAAAGTCCATCCACCCCCACCGACACATGGACTATAAGCCCCGGCCAAGGCCGCAAAATCTCTGTGACACTCACGGGGGGAGGGGGGTTTGGGTTTTCTCGGGGGTTTAAAGGGGGGCTCTCGGCTCGGGGCAACCCCTCTTTTAAAAAACCGGAGGGGGGTTTCGGGTACTTTTTCCCCCCGGGCCCCTGGGGGGAAACACGGGGCCCAGAGAAACCAAGCCGATTTGAAAATTAAAACTGTCCCGGAGACCGTCCCCCCACAGGGTTTAGGGGGGCTTTTGGACCCGGGTCTAAGCAAAAGAGACCGGGGGCGGGTGGCGGGGGGACAAGGGAAACCTTTTGGGCCCTGAAGGTTTTGGGGTGGCAATAAACGGGGGATATCGCTGGCCGGGCCCTTAAATCGGTAGGCTGGAGCACATCCCCTTTCCCCGGCACATTTCAAGAACCCCGTCCCTTTTAAAAAATTTTCTAAAGAGCCCACCCGGGACTGGACTGCCTTTCTGAAAGAAGGCCGGGGTTCTGGGGTTCGCAAATTTCCGCCATTCGCAAACCCTCTTTGTCCCCGCCCCGGGTGGTGGGGCAAAATCAACCGGCCCCCCCGTTAAAACCCACTCATTGTTTGAAAGTTGCAAAACGCTGGAATTCAAAACCCCCCACAAAAAGCTTTCCGCGATTTGTGCACAGCGCAAGGGCCCTTTACGCAGTACGGGAAATACCCCCATGGGCCCAAAAACAGCGGGGCGGACCTCGGGGGGTTTAGCCAAACCCAGAGGGGAGGCAAAGGGGAAAAAAGCTCTGGGGACCATCCTTCCAGTTTTAAAGAAGAAACCCCCAAAACTTTTGAAAAATGCGGACGAGCCCTGTCACAGAGCATTGTGGTGTTTCTTTTTTCTGGAACAACGTTTTGACACCCTGGGAAACCCTCAGGTCCTGGGCCCGGGGACGGAGGAGGGGGAAACCCACCGCAGATGCTTTCCCCGGAGCCTTTTTCTCCGTTGAATCCCCCAAGGGCCCGGGCGTTTTTAACAATTTTTAAAACCCGGGCTTCATTAGGCCAAATGGTTCGGGGGGCCCAGGGCTAGTGCAAGGGGGGCACCTCACTCTCAGGGTTTCAAAATCCCCTCGTGGCTGTCAGGGCTGTGTTTTAAGCTGTGCCGGAGGAAGCGGGGGAGGAGGAAAGAGGGAAATTTCCCAGACACCCGATTTTACTGATGTCCCTTTTCCCCTTTGGGAAAAAGGGGTTTGGGGCGAAATTTTTTAGGCGGAGGAGGGGTAAGGAAGATGAAAATTTCATGGCCCCCCTCCACCCAGAAGGGGTTGGGGGGAAAACAAGGCTTTCCCTCTCCACCCTGAGTCTTTAAAAACCCCCCATTTCCTCCAAAAATGAATTTCCCCACATTAAGGGCCATCCCCAAAAGAACCCAAAAATATGGGGGGGGACCCTCCTTTTTCCCCCCTTTCAAAACCCAAAAATCACAATTTTTCCTTCCACCCACCCAAATAGAGATAAAATGCAAGGGAAAAAGGGACCCATGCTGATTGATCAACTGGAGACAACTGTTGCTCTGCTTCACGTTCTTCAAATGTCACGGTGGAAAAAACGCCAGCGAAGGGGCCCCGCAGTAGAGTGCCAAATACCTTTCCCGGGAGCAGGGAGCAGCAGCAACAGCAGACGAGGGGGCAAAATTTTTGCCCAATGGGGGTTTTTAAACCCTGGCAATCTTTTAAATTAAACCAACCCCCACCAACGCCCAAAAGCAATGCAGGGCACCCCCAAACAACACCCAGAGGGCCAGCTTAAGAACCTTTGGGGCACACAAACTTCGTCTCCAAAACCGAAAGGTTTTGGGAAAAAATTTTTTCCGGACCCAATAAATTCTGGGTATCCAAAAAAGGGCAATGGGCCCCACCGGCCCCCACGCCTAGAGGTTTTTGTCCCCGCCCATCACCGCGGGCATAACAAAAGCGGGGGGGGGGGGCCTTCACCCAGGGCCCGGGGGATTTTATTACAACAAACGCAAACCGGGCTTTCCCACAGTTTTAAAATTTAAACTGGTTTTGACTTTCATCAAGAAAGAATCAGGCATGGAAAACTCTAGATTTTAAGTGGGCCCCAAGTTTTTTCCCCCCGGGCCAACCGTGGTAATTTGGGGGGCCCCAAACCCCATTCCCCTCCAAACAGAAAAAGGTCCCCCACCCCCTTTTTAAAAAATTTTTTTTTAAAAAAACCAAATTTAAAATTTTTCCTCAATTTTAAATTTTCAAATTTCCCAACCAGTTCAATTTTTAAGGCGGGGGAAAAATTTTGCTGTGAGGTGGGACCCAAAAAAACAAAACCCAATTTTTCGAGAAAAACCATAAAATCCAATTTACTTCCAAAAAGGGGCAATCATTTCCTCAAATTAGGAATTTTTTGCATTGGGTAAAATTGGTTTTGGGTCTTTTTCCCTCAACATTTTTAAATAAAGGTTTGGGCCCCCAGAAAAATTTTCAAAAAATTTTTATAAAATTTTTTTTTGGGTCATGGTGCTTTTTAGAAACCGGGAATTTAAACATTTGGGCCTTTGGAACAGGGGGAAAGGCTTTTAAGTAGCATTCTTAAAATTTTTTTTAACAGTGGCTGGGAAATCTTTTTATTTTAAAAATTTTTTGGGGCATGCTGCTTTGGGAAAAGCCCCAAAACACGGTCCTATTTTTAAAAAAAGGGTTTTATTCTAATAGCATTTGTTTTTCACAATTGTCAAAAAAATGGGCTCATGGGTCAAAATTTTTGAATTTTTGGGGGGGGTTTTGCTGTGACATGCAGCTATACTACAGGGCTATTAAAAAAAAAAATGTTTTTAACAACATTTTTTTCTTCCCCAATTTCAAAAGTTTCTCAAGGGGGAAAATTTTCTTCAAAACAGGAAAGGTAGGAACTGTTAATGGACACCCTTTGCAAAAAGACTTTTTTGCAAGACTTTAAAATAGCTATCAATCCTTTTTAATTTAGACCCAAACCCCTTTAAAACAATTTAAAAAAAAAGAAACAAAGACATGGTGGGGTTCCCCTCCTATTTTAAAAAAGTGTTTTCTTTGACCCTTTAAAAAACCCAAAAAATTGCAAGTACAAAAAAGCGGTAAAAAAAATTTCCCCTGAATTTTACAAGGGGGGTACAGGGAAGACTTGCCCGAGGGGGAAATTTGGGGGTTAAAAAGGACAAAGGGGTAAGGAGACAACGAAAAAACAAAGAACAAGACAATTTTTCCCCCAGCCCCGTTTAGTAAAGGGAAAGGGGAAAAAAGAATGCCAAAAAAAAAGGGCACCTGGGTGGAAAAAGGACGTTAACCCCAATTTTTTTCCAATTTAAGGGTCAATTGGGGGGGCCCCACCATAGGGAGGGGCAAGCGCTAAACCCCGGTAAGGAGGGTACTGAGGAAGGGGGGGGTTTTTTTCACACTTCCCCGGGTTCCACACTCTGCATTTACACGACAGTTTTTTGTTGCTGGGAAAACAACAGGGCAATTTTAAAACCCGGTGTTAAAAAGATGACGGACCGGGCCCGCCTGGCTCTCACCGGGAAACCCCCTGTAAAATCCGGCCCCGGGGCATACTGCGGGCCAGGGCCGATTAAGTCTAAAAGTCCAGTTTCCAACCAAAAAGTAGGTTTTTAAAAAACCCTAAGGATTTTTAAATTTGGGCTGCGGGGGCTCCCTCTTTGGGCCGAGGACCAAATATACAATATTTCCGAAACCTAATTAAATTTTGGGAAAGACCCCCTTTTTTTTTTTTTAAATTTTTAATCTGGGGTCATGAAAATGGGGCTCAGCCCCAGGGAACATGACACCGGGCCCCACCCCTACACATAGCTTTTAAGGTAGGTTGGGTCAGAAAAGAAGCGTACCCGCCAAAATGGGGGGGGGGGGGGGGGCAACGGGGGGGTAATACACAAAATAGTGCTCCGCACAGGGGCCTTTACAACCCCCAAACTGACACATAAACCTTTTACTCAGAAATAAGCTCACACGAAGCCGCACCAAAGCCAAAATGGGGAAAATAGCTTTTATACTACAAGAAATAGTGTTCAGCACAGGAACCTGCCCCCGCCAAACCGTACACAAAAAGCTCTAACTACAGAAATAGGGGCCAGCACAGGAGCCCGACAAAAACCGGGCCCAAAACTGTACACATAACTCTATAAACTGCAGAGAATAGTGCTCAGGGACAGGAAACCTTTAACCGGGGTCAACCTTTACCCCAAAAATCTTTACCACCCGAGAAATTTGGGTCAGCACAAAGGAATGGGGGGGGGGAAAGGGGGGGCCAAATTTTTTACAAATAAAAACCCTATACTACAAAAAAATGTGCTCAGCACAGGAAGTGACACCGGCCCCCGTACACAACTCTTAAACCCCCCTTTAGAATAAATGGCACAGCCCCAGGGGCCTGACAAACCCCCCAAAATGTACCATAGCTCATACTGCAAAAGAATAGGCTCAGCACAGGGCCCAAAACCGCCAAACTGTACACAAAAACCCCCTAAATACCGAGAATAGTGCTCAGCACAGAAACCGAACACCAGAACACCCCCAAAAACCCTTTCACAAAGAAAATAAATAACAGATCCTTTGAGGGCCCCAAACAGGGCCCTGACCCCCCAAACAAGAACACCATAGCCTAAAACCCACAAGAAATTTGCTCAGGGACATGGGAACCCGACAAACACCGCCAAACCCAAACACATAGCTCAAACCCTAAAAGGGGCAAAAAATGCCCCAGGACCCGGAACCTGACACCACCAACCCTTACACAAAGCTCATACTAAAAGGAGGAATAGTGCTTCAAAAATCACAGGGGCCTGGACAACGCCAAACCCTACACATAGCTCTATTAACTAACAGAGAAAATAGGGGCTGCAAGGGGGGAAAGGTTTTCCCTGACACCCGGGGGAAAAAACCCGGGAACACATTAGCTCTATACTGCAGAGGAAAAGTGCTCAGGGACAGAAACCTGACAAACCGCCAAACGTACACCATAGTCAAAAATTTCAGAAGATAGGGCTCCCCGCCCGTGAACCTGAAAACCGGCCCAACCCGTACACATAAGGTTTTGTGAACTTAACAGAGAATAGTCCCAGGGTCATGGGAGCCTGAACACCGCAAAAACCCGTACACAAAAGCTTCTATACTGCAGAGAATAGTGCTCCCGCCAGGGGCCTTTACACCAAACCAAAAATGAACCCCAAAAAGCTCTATACTAAAGAAAAAATAGGCTTTAGCAGGTTTTGGGGGTCATCTGCGTTCCAAGGGCAGGGAAATTCAAAATTTTCCCTGTTTAAGTAACATTATGGTTTCCAAAACATACTGGGCCTTCTGGGACTTTTTTTAAATTTTCGGGCATGCAGGGTTTTAAAGGGCAGAACCCCCCGAAGCCCAAAACGAAGGGGGGGAAAAACCCTGACATTGGTAAGGGGGAACCCAGAGCTCCCGGGGAAAATGGGCTGGGGGGTTTTTTTTCTGTAAAAGGGATTTTTAAACTGATGGGTTTTAGTGTTTTTTCATAGTATTTTATTGTAAGTAAAATTTTACAAAAAGGGGAAAAGGTTTTGAGAGGGCAGCTTGAAAACCCTTTCATTTGTTTTAAGCTCCTTTCCTTTTTGAGTTTTAGTTATGAGCAGGGGGGGTTGGGGATTTTGAAAAGGGGGGATTTGGGTGGGTGGGAAAAAGTTTACTTTGAGGTGGGGGGGTTTTGCAAAAGAAATAACTTCTGGGCTTTTACTTTCCGCTTCTTTTTTCTGAAACAAGAAGCCCAAGAAAATGCCCTCCCCCCCCCGCCCCTAATTTTAAAAGGGAAAGCACGAAGCTTTTGTTTAGCTATGATCTGTACAAAGATGAAAGGGATTATTTAAAATTTTTTTTTATTGACTTTAAAAGTAAAACCTGGGTTTTAAAAAAAAACCCAAAAAAAAAACAAAAAAACATTTTAAAGTGATACGAAGAGTACTTGTGTTGGGAAATTTTCCATTTAAGGCCCAAGGAAGGGCGATCCCTTTACCATGGTTCCCTAGAGGTTTTTCCCCCACAGGGGGGTTTTTTTCCTCCCCCTGAGTGCTGTAGGAAAGAAAATCCTAGTGAGTCTGGGATTTGCTACTTGGGGCCAAAAAAAAAAAAAAAATAAAGAAAGAAAAAAAAAAAAGAAAAGAAAAATGGGAAAAAATGGGAAACTTGGTTTTTTATAACCTATCACAGCTTTTATGTTTCGGTGGGGAAAGGGGTCCCGGTGGAAGGTTTGGAGGCAATTATGTTTGGGCTAATTTTAAAATAATAGAGGATGGGTTTAAAACCCCAAGGTGTGAAAGGCTGAGCTTTTTTAAATGGCCAGCCTTAAGGGATGGGGATAATGGTTTTTGGCATCCAAAGGGGGGGGCACGGGGTTAATCAGGGGTGAGGGATCCTTTATAGGGTTTTTTTGGGTGCCCCCAAAGTGTACGGTTCTGCTAAATGGCAAGCCAGAGGGGTGGCCCCCCCCTTTAATTTTCTGTCTGGGGCCGGGTTGGGTGCAAGTCAACAAGCCGGGAAAATCACACAATTTTCCCAGCCCCCTCCACCTGACCCTTCCAAAGTTTTGGTTTTTAAATTAAATTGGTTTAAAAAAGCTGTTGGGGCCCTTTACACCCCAAAAAAAAAATGTGTTTTGTGCATTTTTTCTTGTGTTTGAATGGGGTATTAGTTAGAGCGGGGGTTCATCCCATATCCAAAAGTCATGCTGTGGTACAAGACAGGGATAGTGAATGGTGTGTGACTTTTTTTCTGTGGCTTTTATAACGTAAGTGTGTTGCCTAAGATGTAGCAGGTATCCATTTGACTGTTGTGGATGTTAATTCCATCTCCAGCCCTGTTTGGGTGTAAGAATGAAGGTGTTGTTGCTCTCCCATAGACTTTAATGGTCATCGCTTCATAATCGACTGCTCACTATAGAATAACCTTAATCGATGATGGCCGAACTATCAACTATCGCCCAATGTCGATAGCCAACGTAATCGCTCAACACTACAGACAACTTGTTAACTTATGAAAGCGAGAGTGAATTTTTTTAGATTAACGTCATAATTATTTGAACAGAAACATATAACAAAATAGACAAATCTCTATATGAATTGTGGCATGGTAAGCAGCCTGGTGGAAAATAAAAGTTTTTAGTAAATTTTTTCTATATTACACACAAAGCTCCAAAACAGAACAATAGATGGACTCTCTGCACCTTTTAGAGTTGTCTCTGTGTGCCAGATCCAAATCCCAAAACGCAAAAGTTATTGTTGCACATAAAAGGATCTGAAAAAAAAATGTATAATGGCACGGAAATTTAAAAAGAGAAAATGACAGTGGTCAGAAATTTTAGCATCTTCTGGATTAGGGCTGAAAGAGAAACCCCAAAAGTGTCAGACAAACAAAACCCCAAAACCCCAAGATAAAATATTTTTAAAAACCATTTGTGTGGCCTCATAAAAGGGATTTCAGTTGAGGTATATAACCCAAGTTTCGGGGGAGACTCAAATAAAACCCAAAAGCACGTTTGGCGATAAAAAACAATCCCCTTTCCCAAAAGAATTTGGAAGTACTGTGATAGACATTCCCCCTGAATGCATAAAGGTATGCTTTTTGTGTTGCGCACTAGGGGGCCGAAAACCTTAGTTAGATTTTAAAAATATGCACTTGCAAGGAGTATTTTAATCCCCAGGGGTAAAAACAGTTTTTTTTTTTCCCCCTAACTTTTTTATTTTTCAGACAAGGCCTGAAAGGGGGACAGGTCACTTCTTTTTTGGGGACATTGTGGATCAAAATGCCCATTCTACACCTAAAGTGCATTAAAAATGCAACTACAGAGCTCCTTTTTTTTCAAATATACTATATAACTTTTTTTATGCCTTTTACCATTAATTTATGTGGAAAAGCTACAGTCCAGGACTTGTTTTAAACCCTTTTGGGGATATCTAATTATGTCCTTAAATTGACTAATCTGCAAAAAGAAAAAAATAAACCATGGGAAAAAAATCTGAAGGGTTTTCGTTGGATTTTACCACATAGAATGGCATATACCCTGGGGGAAAAAAATACACCATATGATATACCTTATAATGATAAATGCAGAAGATACTTTTTCGCATCGTCTTACACCATTATAAATAAAAATAAGTTTTCGGAAGAAAAAGAAACCCTTGCCTGCTCACAGCCTGACAGATGGATGGATTTTGTGCTTATTTTTTTGGGGTTATTTTTTTGTTGGTTTGATAAAAGAAGATTTAACAGGAAATAAAAAATGAAATTAAAATTTTTGAGAGAAAATCTTGGAAACATAAGAAATGATTTTAACAGGAAAAAGAGAAAGTTTTCTTTCATCCAAAAAAGCACCCGATACAAAAATAATTGAAAGTTTTTGGGAAGAAGATACATATACAGTTGAAACCAAAGTTTTGCATCACTATATAAAAAGACCAAAACTGCTTTCATGTTTTTTTTCAATCTAATGAAATCAGAATAAACCCTTTCCCCTTTTTTGGTCAATTGGTTACCAAAAATTTTTATATTTGCCAAAAGCCAGAATAAGAGAGAAGAATCTCTAAGGAATTTGTTTACCTTCTGCAAAGTCAAAATTACTACACAGGATTACTATGCCTTTTAAAATTTGGGACACCCATGTGGAAAGTCATAAAATTTTAAGCTTTTGATTATTTTTTAATTCCACCAGAAACCCCAACTGTTTTGTGCGAAATCAAGTCTAAAAAAACAGCCAAGATATCAGGAAGAGAATTGTGACTTCGAAAATTGGGTCTTCTTGGGGAAAAATTTCCAAACCCAAAGGGCCTCAATTATCCTACAAACAATTTTATGCAAGTAAAAAAAATATGGGAAATGTCCCCCCATCAAAGTAGGGAAGGAATGGGTTCTGTTTCTCAAAAATGAAAAGCTTTTGGCTACATGGCAATAACCCAAAACACATAAAACCTTGTGAAGATCGGCAGAAGCTGGTAAATTGGTCATTTCCAAGTGTTGATCGAACATTTTGAGAAAAAAATTAAAAAATTTTTTTTTTGGTGAAAATCTCGATTTTCTCAAAAACGAATGGACTTTCATGTTGTTCGAGTAAATGTTCGAGCTCACATGGGTTCGACATCCTTTTTAACCATTACCGAATTTGCATCCCGATACGTAACTTGAATAGGGTCATCATTGTGCTTGGAGCCAAAAGGGGCTCGCAAGATCGCGGCATGGGCCCAGTGGTTTTACCACTGGATCATTTCACATCCCCCGTTGCTGGGGTTAAAACCCTTATTATCGCGACTGTATGAGCATTTTGTCAACTATCGTTATCGATTGTAGTCGATATCGGCAATTACAAAACATTTCCAATAGTCGATAATAAATTTAAAGCTATGGGGAGCAACAAACATTCATTCTTACACCCAAAAAGGGTGGAAAGCTGGAAATTAACATCCCCCAGTAAAAAAATACGTGCTAAAAATTAGGAAATATTTGGTTATAAAAGTTCCCCAGGAAAAATCACAGACCTTCGCATCCCGTCTTGTACCACAGCTGACCCTTAAACCGCATGACCCACAAATTAAAAAAATGCCGAAGGCAGTATTTTTTTTGAACCCCAAATTTTTCTTGAACTGGACAAGATTATCCATGTCCTGGGCCACAGATGAGCCCCCGGGTCGCATGACCCAAGATAAAAAAGTCCGGAAAAAGGGGTTTTTAAACCCCCATTTTGTTTTAACTGGGAAATTGGGTTTACCTGTCCTGGGCCCCACAGAGCCCAAACTTCTATGACCCCCAGATTTAAAAAATCCGGGGAAAAAAGGGGTCTTTCAAATACCTTTTAGTTGAATTTAACATTGGGCACCCTGTCTCGGGCCCCAGATGGCCCCCAAAAATTCATACCGCCGATTAAAAAGTGCCGGAAAAAAAAATCTTTTAACCACCACTTTGTTTAACTGGACATTGACTATATCTCCTGGGCCCCGCGACCCCAAACTTGCAGACCCCCCGTTTAAAAAGTGCCGGAAATAGGGTTTTTAAAAAACCACTTTAGTTTAATGGACATTGACTATACCTGTCCGGGCCCCAGATGGCTCCAAACTTGCAGGACCCCCAGATTTAAAAACTGCCGGGAAAAAAAAGTCTTTCAACCCCCATTTTTTGTTGATTGGACATTGACAATCCCCGTCCCCGGGCCACAGCATGACCCCCAAAATTGAAAAGACCCCCATTTAAAAAGTGCCCGGAAAAAGGATCTTTAACCCCCCATTTTGTTTCAAGGACATAACTTCCCCGTCCTGGGCCCCAGCATACCCCTTTAAAACTA
>JAODAL010053764.1:0-25059 GCA_025379985.1 Phyllomedusa bahiana
TAAAAAACGCGGTTTCTTTAAAGAATACAACAGGAACGGGGCTTAGATCCCCCTTGGATATTCATTGTATATGCAGCTGCAGTGGACGCACACTGGATTTCAGATCCAATACCCCAAAAAATTAGAAATATAAAAATCAATTCTTCAGTAAGAGCTATCAGCCGCGGCAGCACCTTCCCTGATGAGCACAGTGAGAGGAGTGTGAGTTTCCCCGGCGTCGCGCCCCGTGACTTATATAGTGCGTGACGTCACAGAATCCCGCCGTCTCTGATTGGCTTCGTCTCTGCACATGTCATGCAGGCTATGCCCTTCTTCCCCCCAAAGAGTGCTTTGCCCCAGTAGCGCCATGTGCTCGCAGCCTTTTTATCAATCAAAAGCCACTTCGTTCACCACGAAGTACCCCAAATTCGACTTCGTTCCGAACCGAAGTTTTCCTGAAATTCTAAACGAATTCCACTTCGTTAGAATCGATTCGCCCATCTCTAAACATAGTATGACAGAAATAAGTATGTGCACCTGCCTTAAATTAAATTACAGGGGTTGTCCCATTTCAGACACAGATGACATAATGATAGGATATACCATCATTTTCAAATAGGGTCCTGTCCCACGTCCAAACCTTTTTGTTTTGAAAAGATAGGTGGTCAGGACTCTCCCATTGAAATTAGGCTCAGTTGTACTTGGAATTCCTATTGAAATCAATGGAGAAGTTCTGACCACCTCTCTGTTTTGAGTGAAGAGGTTGAGAGCTCATTCTCGATGAAGGTGCGGGTTTCAGACGTGGGAGCCACACTTCTCTGACAGTGATGGCATATCTTAGCAAAATGCAATAAAAATGGCGCAAACCTTTTAAATATTTCTGTGACTTTTCGCATATAGATGCATCCCAAGTACAGTAAGTTCAAGAACACAATGTAGAATGTGATTTACAATCTAGTTTTTTCACTTTTCTACCTTTTGCATCTTTTCCTTCATGATTCTACAAGTCAAAGTAGGAATAATCAGAAACAAGACTGTGGAAAACTGAGAGGGAGTCTACTGTATGAGCAAGAGAACTTCATGGGACCATTTCTGTTCCTCAAATTATAACCACCCAGACAGAAGTCAATGGTTTATGTAGTAGTATATTACCACATCCTGCAGAATATACAGTTACGTGTAAAATAATAGCCGTCTAACATCAGTAGCAGGGCTGTGGAGTCGGTAAGCCAAAACTCCATCTCCGACTCCTCAATCTCCCTAATACAAGGCACATGTTTAAGTGATGACTTTACTGTAGTAGAATAGTAACATCAGGCTTTTTATCACCTTGTGATACAATAATGAAGCTATTTAGGTAAAACATAAAATATATTTATTGGATACAACTTTAGAACATAAAAACTTTAATAAGTTGTAAATATGCAAAACGCTACAGTAAGTGGGCAAAACAGTTTTCAACAAAAACTTGCTGAATATCATTTGTTGAATGAGTCTATGAATTTATTCAGAGAAATAATATCGTCTTCATCAGATCCTCCTTCATAGATGACCTCAAATCTAATCTCATTAGTTCCAGGCTAGAGAACAGCCTCTCTGCACTAACTTGGGTTGGTGGCAAAGCGGTGACCACATGGGCAACATCTCTAACAATTTCAGGTTATAAAGGAATTGCCTCAGGCACAGTCAGTTTTGATGACCGTATGAACTATTCGACTTCTTTGAGAGCAAGTGAAAAATTTTGTTGAAATCTGGTCAATCTGTTTGCTATGAGAGTGGATTTGATTTTTCTGCAGCAACACTTTGCCTGCTCCATGTCACCTAGATACTTTTCAAAATTAAACTCCTAATCTGATGAGGCTGAAGATATGGTAGCAGTTGCAGAGAAAAGACCCAATTCCTCTTGCTCTTGACACTGCATAGAACTAGCTGTAACAATTTATTATATATTTTTGTAGTCAGTCTGTCCATTTTGGACACCGACTCAACAACCCTGATCAGTAATCTGTATACTACATGGTAATGTGTATACTACATGGTAAACAATTCATGAGTAGTTGAAGTAAGTAATGAGCAACCAATAGAATCATAGTCATTATATGTGCACTGCTAATTTGGTGTAACTGACTCATTTAATCCCTTACCGCCGGAGCCAGATTTGGCCTCTCTGACAGAGCCCCATTTTTTAAATCTGTCATGTGTCACTTCATTTGAGAATAACTTTTTGACACTTTAACCTATCCATGTGATTCAGAATTGTTTTCTGTGGACACATTGTGCTTTAAGATAGTAAGAAAATTTTGGTCCAAAAAATGCTTGTTTATTTGCGAAAAATATCAAAGAATCGTGAAAAATTTGAAAAATTTACCAATTTTAAACTTCAAAAATTTCTGCATGTAAGACAGATAGTTATTCCCACTCAAAATATTTTTATAACTAGCATCTACCCTAGTCTGCTGTAGTTTGGCATAATTTTTTTAAATGTCTTTTTTTTTTTTTTACGACATTAGGGGGCTTAGAATTAGTAGTAATTTTTCAACAAAAATTTGCAATATACATTTTTAGGGACCATTCCAGTTTCTAATATGACTTTGATTGACCTGTATGTTAGATACATGACCCCGTCTAAGAAACTACACCCCTTAAAGTATTCAAAACTGCATTTAGGAAGTTTATTAACCCATTAGGTGTTTCACAGGAATTAAAGCAAAGTGGAAGTGAAATTTCAAAATTTCACTTTTTTTTTGCAGTTTTTTCAATTTTTATACATTGTCACAAGAATACGGTAAATGTGATCGGGAAATACAACCTTAATATTGATTCCCCAGTTTCCCTGCCATTTTCAGAGATATTCCCATATGTGGCCCTAGTGCATTATTTGCTCAACCAAAAAGCCCCAGAATAGGAGGAGCACCTACGACTCTGGGATCTCATTTCATTACCATTTTATTTAGGGGCCATTTCAGGTTTGCGGACACCCAAAGGGTGCTAAAACTTAATAAACTCCGCTAAAAATACCCCTTATTGGAGACTACACCCCTTACGGAATATATCCAGGGGTGTAGTGAGCATATCGACCCCACAGGTGTGTCACAAAATTTTTAGCGTTAGGCTGTGAAAATTTAAAAAATTTTTTTTTTTCCAATAATCTGCAATTTTAGCTGAAAATGTTTAATTTTTACATGGAATCCTGGTAAAAAAGCACCCAAAAAACCTTGTTCGGCAAAAACCCTACATGTGGGTGTAAAACGCTGTTTGGGGGCGCATGGCAGGGGTAAAAGGGGAGGTAGCGCTATTTGGTTTTTGGAACGCAGATTTTGGTGGGGCCATGTCGCATTTACAAAGCCCCCAAGTACCAGAACAGGTTGAAACCTTCCAGAAGTCACCCCATTTTGGTTTCCCAGCACGCCTCATAGATCTCATCAGGGTGTATTGTACATT
Organism: Phyllomedusa bahiana; assembly: GCA_025379985.1. NCBI lineage: Eukaryota > Metazoa > Chordata > Amphibia > Anura > Hylidae > Phyllomedusa > Phyllomedusa bahiana. Next base: position 3,421 of record JAODAL010053764.1, read on the forward strand.
TGGGTGCACAGGTGTTACAAAGTTTTTTTTTTTTTTCATTGAAAATGAGGGGAAAACGTAATTCCGCCATTGTTTTTTGGGCTTCAATTTTACAGCGTTCGCCGTGCAGTATAAATGACATGATATCTTTAATATGGGGGTCGGTACAATTGCAACGATATAGATTTTATATCGTTTTTTTATGTTTATTACTTTACACCATAGAAATAGGTCTATAAAAAAATTTGCGTTTTTATTTGGTTCTTTTCTGATAGCCATAATGTTTTCAGTTTTTCTGTAACGGAGCTGATTCTGGGCTTGTTTTTTGTGGATGAGTTGATGTTTTTATAGTACCATTATGGGGGGCATATGCCGCTTTGATCACTTTTTATTAAGGTTTTTGTGAGGCACTTTTGAACAAAATACAGCATTCCTGGTAGCGCTTTTTATTTTTATTTTTTAACAGAGGTCACCGTGCAGTATAACTGACATTCTAGTATTACCAGCAGGTCCCATACGATTACAGCGATACTCAATTTGTAAAATTTTTTTTATGTTTTTTACTGCTTTTACACAATTAAAACACTTTATTCAAAAAGGAAAACACGTTTTTGCATCGCCATAGTCTGAGAGCCATAACTTTTTTATTTTTCTGTGTACCGAGCTGTGTAGGGGCTTGTTTTTTTGCAGGAAGAGTTAACGTTTTTTTTGGTATAATTTTTTGGGGGACAAATTTTTTTGATCAGTTTTTAAATCCGTTTTTTTTGGAAGGCAGGGTGAAGAAAATACTGCAATCCTAGTATTTTTTTATTATATTTTATTTTTTTTAAAAAGCGCTCACCGTGCAGTATCCATGACCAGTTAGCTTTACTCTCTGGGTCGATACATTACGGTGAAAACCCTATTTATATAGTTTTTTTAAATTTTGAAGCACTTTTAAAAAAAAAAAAAATGTTTTTTATTTGTTTAAATAATATTTATGCAACGCTGTCTTCTGAGAAACCATAAAATTTTTTTATTTTTCCGTATACAGAGCTTTTTAAGGACTTTTTTTTTTGCGGGATGAACTGAAGTTTTAATTGGTAACAACTTTGGCGTTTATATGCATTTTTTTATCGCTTTTTATTCCATTTTATGTGCTGCAGGATGTACAAAAATAGCAATTCTGTGACTGTTTTTTGTTTTTGATTTTTTACAGCGTTCACCGTACGGGTTAATTAACATGACAGATTTATAGGGTGGGTCGTTACGCACGCGGTGATACCAAATATGGGTACTGTATTTATTTTTTAAACTTTTTTGGGGCGATTGCGTTTGTAAAGGGGAAAAGGGCGGTGTAAAATGTTTTTTATTTATTTTTTTGTGTTTGTGTTTTCCTTTTTTTTCACTTTTGACATTTATTTTTACTTTTTTTCACTTATTTTCACTTTTTCTTCTAACCGCAATCATCAGATTGCGGTTAGAAGGCAGACCAGTGCACCGTATTAGTACGGTGTACTGGTCGCCATGACAACGCCTGTCACCATGCCCACAATGCATTGCGGGCATGATGACGTCACAGATGACCCCGGGAAGTGAACGGCACTTCCCGGGATCGTCAGACAGGGGATCGGTGCCGCACTAGAGTGCGGCACCGCCGGGGGCAGGCAGGAGGAGCTCAATCCTCCTGCCTTTCGGCCCTTTTTTATCCCCAACCATGACAGGTTGCGTAATGAAGCGGTAATCACCCGCAGCCGGGTGAAAACGGCAAGCGGCCAGCGGTAATTTTTCCCGCTGGTCCCATGTTGGCGAAACGGGGGGGGCCAGGGCCCCTCTGCCCGCAAGCCCGCGCGATCGTCAGGGCGTTTGGATATGTCCATTTGCGGGAAGTCACTTCCCGCTAGGGCGTATCCATACGCCCTATGTCAGGAAGGGGTTAATGAAGAGAATGTTAAAAAAATAGCAGTATGGACTGCAACTCATGAGGTCATTCATTCTGTGAAGAAACAGGATTCAATTATGATCCTTATTTACAGAAGGAGGGAAGCCAAAGTTGTATCTGATGGTTTTAGCCCATTATCAGTGAGTACAATGGGTTGTTCAAGACATTGCACCAAAGGAGAAAGAACTTTGATCAAAAACTTTATTAGAGAGGACAAAACATATCAAGAAGTGCAGAAAATAATTGGCTGCTCTGCTAAAAAGATAATCGATACTTTAAAATGGGAAAACCAGAAACACGAGAAAGGAAAAGGAACACAACCATCTGACTAGATCATAGAACAGCAGGAATGGCAAAGAAGCCTCCAGTGATGAACTCCAGGGAGAGCAAAGAAGATCTTCAGTTATTTGTGAAGACTGCAAAAAACAATGGGAAGCCAAACTATTTGCTAGAAATCAATGAAAAGGATCATTGCTGAAAACTGCATATCATGAAAAGGTTACAGTATACCAAAGAACACATTGATTAAAGATCTATGGCCCAACATTCTATGGACAGAGGAGAGTGAGATTGCTCTTATTGGGTCTAAAAGGCCACAAACAGATTGTCAGACGACCCATAAACACTGAATTCAAGACACAGTCACTGTGAAGACTGTAAAATATGGTGGCCGACAATTTATTGCATGCCAGGCACCGTGGACCAGTTTGAATAAATAAAAATACTGGAAGAGTAGCATTGTGCTAAAAAAGACATGCCCTTGAAATGGATTTTTCAACAGGACAATGACCCCAAACACAGCGTCAAGAGGACAACATCCTGGTTCCAAACCAACAAGAATGATGCTATGAAGTGGTCACACAATCCTCGACCTCAATTGAGAATTTGGGGAGTTACATAAAAAATGCAGCTTTTGATGGAAAACCTAAAAAGTCAAATGAACTGTGGAATGTAGTACAGTCTGCTGATTTAAGGTGAGATCTCAGTTGATTGAATAACACAAAAATGGAAAGTAGTTCTCACAAATAAAGGTTACACAACTAAATATTGGTTTAGTGAAAACAGAAAAAGCTAAATCTCCGAACAAATTTTAGTTCTTCCTGTAAATATTCCACTTGGATGATGAAGATGCACACACTGCTATTTTTTTGAACAGCCAATTAAAATATTTTCTTCATTTTCATTTTATAATTTGATATTTCCATCATGTTTCCATTTGGACGTGAATGTGCAGAACTCCCAGTGTCCCCAGTACTTCCAGTGCTCCCAGGACTCCTAGAGCTCCCACTGCCTTTGTGTATATGGAAACAAATGCTACTGTGAGGATTGAGCTGTTTCATATTTGTTTGAAACACACTGCTATTACTTTACATATAACTGTACCAAGGGGAACATGGCTTAACTAGCCAGGGACGCCATGAGAACAGTACTGGCAGTACTGCTTATCCAATTAAAAAAAGGGACTGCTGTTGCCCCCACTTTCTTTCTGCAGCTGCAATCATCTGTTCATTGGAGGTTATAGTTAGTTTAAGGGAGCGTGATATAGTGCAACTCAGGAACTAGTAATGGGTAAGGTGGACCAAGATATTTTGGCTGTAGGGGCCCTAAAATTCATAATGGCTGAAACTAACACAAACCGCACAAATATGTTTTTGTCTTTTTTTTTTTTGGGGGGGGGGGAAGGTGTGTATTATAAATTAAAGAATACAACACAATGACACTAAACACTGGAATTTTCTTTCTCAGTGTTAGCGATTCTTGCCGCCTCATATGTGGAGGCGATACACAGTGGAAAGGTTCCCTGCATGGAGAATGCAGTTCTGGCTCTGACCAAGACTGAAAACACAGCAGCGGTGCAGGAGGCAATGGCCAAATATACATGTGAGATGGACAGACATGTCCAGAGGTTCCCAACAGAGACACAGCAAGAGTTCCTGAATATGCACATGGAGTGTGAGAAAGAGGCCATCAAAGTCTTCATGGGACGTTCACTCAATGATAAGGATCACAAATATCAACTTCAGCTGAAGGTCAGTTACTAAGTACGAAAAATCTCTTCCAATTATTTGCCTCTAAATCACACCATCACAATATCCCTTTGGAGAGAACTAAAGAGCAATCCTAATGGTATTACCTACTATTTGTAACAAAGCTATGTAGAGATAAACAGCAGCTGCAGTAGAGTAAGATTAATCTGCCCTACAATACAGAAGTTCTCAGCTAGTGATGGGCAATATATTATAAGTAATTTTTAATTGCATAGGACTGCTGAAATGGAAAAAAAAGCTTGCCAAAAAAACTAAAAAAAAATGTAGTTTTCCAGGAATATTTGTTTAAACAACAATATTCCTTTAAAGGTTTTTTTTTTCTCTCTACAAAGATCATATCTGTAATGATGGAGACAGGAAAAAAATGGTTTGTATTACCTAAATCATTTATTATAGCAGCTCTGAGCAATTCTATGAGTGTCTAGAGCTAGATCTACAGCCTGGGGTTGGGCCACGCCCCCTTTGCTGTTATTGGCTGCCTGATATTTAGTTAAGCCCTGGTCGAGACAGGTCCCCTGTGCAGGACACGCCCGCTGTGCTGTGATTGGCTGTCCTGCACTCACTGTCTTCTCTGAGCTGTGTGAAAACGAAACTGAAACCGGCTTTATGTGCTGCCTTCTGTTTGTGTCTGTGTTCTTATTGTCTTTCAGTCTCTCTGAGCTGTGTAATAAAGGCTGCCTGAGTTCTCTATGCTCCTCTCACAGTGATAGCTCTATGTGAAGGAGCTGGGCAATTACTGAGTCTCTAGCTGCTAGATTCACTCTCTCCTCATATAACACAGCCTTATACACTGCTCCCCCCAATATAACACAGCCTTATACAGTCTGTTCCTCTCTATCTCCTGCCTGATAACCGAGGGGGGGGGGGAGCAGAGTGCATTCCTCGCATTTGTTTCAACAGTTCAGGCTGTATGTGTAACTGTTTACACCAATACAGGTGTTCTGGTTACAATGAGCTTGTGGAGGGAGATGACAGCTCTACAGGCATGAAAACTGACCATTGCAGGAGGTCTGCAGAGCTGTGAAATCCTCTCCATCCAACTGCTCACACACAATGTTGATGACTCCAGTCTTCAGTGAGGAAAGACTCTTCTACTGGGAGGAGAGGCACACCTACTGGGAAGAAAAAACCCCATCGGCTTTGAAGCTATAAGAGACAGAGAAACCACTCATGTCTGTGAAAGCCTTTATTGAGAAAACCCCATTAAGTCAGTGTTTGTGGACAGCTCATAGTGACTTACCATCCGACCACAAAGAATAGGGAGATGGCCGTGCTTGTCCACTTCTTGCCAATCATTTCTATGGGATTTCAGAATACAGCTGAGTATACTTGCTGGCTATATTTGAGACTTTCATAGAAATTTTTGAGGAGAACTGTGCATGTATTTTACAAAAGAGTTATTGAGCATTTAAAAAAAATATTTTACTATTCTTTTCTAACAGGAACGTTTTGATACTAAAATGAACGAATACTCTGCAAAGAATGAAAACGCTTCAAGAGATTTCTGTAGGAGACTTCTCAAGAAGCTTAGTGTGACTATGGAGGATAACATATCGGCAGGAAAATATTCTGTACCTGGAGGACATAGAGTGTATTTAATGGAGAAGGTTAAAGTTATAGGAGCATATAACATGAGACCTGGAAAAGGCATGAAGGTAAGTTCCACAAAGACGCTGAAGGGAAAATAGGTTGGAGGTTCTGTTTGAAACCGCTGGTGCAGATTGATGGAAAAAAGAGCAATATGCAGTGATGTTAATTCCATTAAAATGATGGCCACTGTGACAAAAACCTGACAGACACCATTGTAGTCAATACGGTCACTTGGGCGCTGTTGGTGATCGTCATTTAACGGACCCTGTACTACCTTTGCTAGGGAGGCTGTGAACAAAACCTTCAATGCAGATGTAAAAACTTTAGAGATAAACTGTTTTAGTAAAACTCGTAATAAATCTGACAAAATTGGTCTGCATAATTGTTGTCCCAGAAAGAAGCCCCTTCTAAAGATGTGCGACCAAGGTGTGCGACATCATTCCTTGCCTACAAAGAGAGTTAAGGTGTCACGCGTGCCCCCACAATCCTCACACCGGGTCTCTGCTGCAAGTGACGCCGTGACCCGCATATCAGGTCACGGGTGTACTCGCAGTTTAGGGCCAGAACACAGTTACTCGCCTCTCCATGCTCTTTGTGCTGTCTCTGGTGGCTGGCTCTGTCAAATTTAAAGGGCCAGTGCACCGGTGATTGGCGATCACCAGACGCTGACCCTATTTAACCCTGCCCCTTCCTGAGTTTCCTTGCCAGATCAATAGTGCTTTGTGCCTTGCGAGAAAGCATTTGTTAAGTTGTTTCCAGTTATTCTGTGTACCGTGCCTGTTGCCTCTGTCCCTTTGCCACCTGTCCTGATCTTCTTGCCTGTCCCCGACTACGACTCTACCTTATAATTCTGTAATGTGCTGCACTCCGGCTACCACCACAAGCAAGTCGCACCAGGAGTAGCGACCTAGTTGCCTCTCTCCGCAGCAAGCCCATCCTGCCTTGCAGTGGACTCTGGTGAATACCGGGACCTACTTAGCCTTCGCTCCCTGGCGCGGCTTACATCATCGCTTACAGTGGTCCAGAGAATCCACTACTCCAGCTGTTACAGTTTGATCCCACCAAGGTGCCTCTGCTGAACGTTGCAGACATCACCACTATTATCCAGTGAACCCTTCATGTGGAACTTATGGCCAGTCAGTTCTCTTCCAAGAGGTCCAAGGTGGTTTTCGTGGTCAGCCTACTACTACTGGGAAAGCCCTGGCTTGAGTTACTCCCTTCTGGGATATAGACAATCCAGTTACGGCCAACGTTCCTGTCTGAATTCCGCAGTGTGTTTGAGGAACCAGCCCATGCATCATCTGCCTTGACCGCTTTATTGAACCTGCGTCAAGGCGAGTCCTCTGTCAGAAAATATACTGTGCAATTCCCCACACTGGCCTTGGAGTTCTCCTGAAACGATACAGCTCTAAGAGCCTCGTTCAAGAAGGGTCTCTCCAACAAAATCAAGGACATGCTGTTTGTCCAGGCCCCTCCATCTTACTTTTGTGACCTTATCCACTTGGCAATTCGAATTGACGCGCGCTTCTCGGAGAGACAGGAGGAGCTCCTTCAGGAGCATGATGTTGTCAGGTCAGGTCATGTCATCTGCATCATCTAGCTCCAGTGTTAAAAAGGCTACCACTGCCTCACTTGCAGCCGACCGCCAAAGAAGCCATGCAAGTGGACAGAGACCATCTGATTCCGCAAGAGTTGTCCCAACAACGTGAGGAGAACCTGTGCATCTACTGTGCCAGTCCTGAACATTACCGCAGGAGCTGCCTGTACTGTTTACATAGTCTGAGAAACACATGCACCTAGGCTAGGAGAGGTGTCCCTAGGTGTTTAACAATTCCTCTCCACGTCTGACCATGCTGATACAAATCTTAACCGGTTCTGGTATCCTGCCCCAAGTTGCTGCTTTTCTGGATTCAGAATCAGCTGGGAATTTCATGGACCCTTCTCTGGTGACTAAGTATCACCTACCAGTAGTCTGCCTAGACAATCCTCTGGCTATCTTTTCTGTCAGTGGTGAATTTCTCAGTGACTATTCAGTTCCATACTGAACTGGTGTCCTTCATGTGGGGGCATTACATATGAAGAAAATTACATAGAGAAGAAAGAGGGTTCACTGTACCCCTGTATTGATTACCGCGATCTCAATAAAATAACCATAAAAAATAGTATCCATTACCGTTAATCACCGAGCTCTTTGACAGATCTGGAGGGCCAGAATTTCTGCTAAATTGGACTTGGGAGGGGCTTATAATCATGTGCAGATCCGTAAAGGAGATGAGTGGAAGATGGCCTTTAACACCCGAGATGGGCATTTTGAGTACCTATTTCAGCCCTTCGGTCTGTGCAATGCCCGGCGTTTTTCCAGGAATTTGTAAACCACATCTTCAAAGACCTCCTGTACTTCTGTGTTGTCATCTAACTGGATGGCATCTTGGTTTTCTCACCCGACCCTGAGTTACATTGGATCCATGTGCACCAGGTACCGAGGCCGCTACAAAACCATTGCCTCTTCCACCAGGCCAGAACTCCTTTTCTTGGGTACATAATTTCAGACAAGGGTCTGCAGATGGATCCCACTAAGTTGTCTGCAGTCTTGCAGTGGCCGTCACCTGTTCTTCTCCAATTTATCCCACATTTCTCTACGATGGTGGCACCGATTGTGGCGCTCACCATGAAGAATGGCAACCCAAAGCTATGACCACAGAGAGCCGAAGAAGCCTTCTCTAGATTAAAGTCGGCATTTGCCTCTGCACCCATTCTGTTTCGCCAGATACCGAGAAACCTTTCTTCCTAGAAGCTGATGCCTTTTACATGGGGACTGGAGCGATCCTCACACAAAAATGTCCTAAGGGCAAGACCCTCATGAGTGAGTTCTTTTCCAAGACATTTTCTCACTCAGAAAAAAATGACCATCAGGGAACGGGAGTTACTGGCCATCAAACTGGCCTTGAAAGAGTGGCACCACCTCCTGGAGGGGGATTGTCATCTGGTCAATATTTACACCAACCACAAAAATCTCTTGTACCATCAGACGGCCCAACATCTAAATCCACACTAAGCCAGGTGGTCCCTCTTCTTCTCCTGATTTCGATTTCATAATCCATTTACATCCTGCAGAGCAAAAACATCAAAATGCCCTTTCCTGTGCTTGTGACATTATAGGGGAAGAGATAGCTCCTCAGCACTGTTCCTCCTGAACGCCTGATCTCCATAGCTCCGGTTGACCTCAAACGTGTTCCTCCAGGTAAGATGTACATGCTCTCTGATGGCTGGGCACCCAGGTGTACCCACAACAAGTCGCCTTGCTTCAAGCTGGCAGGTCCGCTGCAATCCTTGGCTAGCCCGAAAAATTCATGGACCCACATTGCCATGGACTTCACCACCGACCTTCCACCCTCCTCCAGTAATACTGTTGTTTGGGTGGTCACTGACGGCTTCTCGAAAATGTCGCATTGTCTGGTCTGCCCTTTGCTCCATGCCTCACCAGCCTCTTCTGCCAGCACATCTTTCGGTTGCATGGACTGCCCCAACATATTGTCTCGGACTGGGCAGGGTCCAATCTGTGTCGAAATTTTGGCATGCCCTTTGCTCCCAGCTACTGAATAAACTGGACTTCTCCTCGGCTAATCATCCTCAGACTAATGGGCAAGTAGAGAGGGTCAGTCAAGTCTTGGGCAACTATCTGTGCCATTTTGTTTCAGGATGACTGGTTAAGTTTGTTGCCATGTGATGAGTTCTATTATAATTTCCTAGATTCGAAGTCTGCCAGCGCATCTCCGTTTTTCATAGTGTATGGACAACATCTCCGCCCACCACTCCCTCTGTCCTCATCCTCTGATGTTCCCGCTGTGGCTAATCTGGTTAGAGATTTGATGGTTATCTGGAGCGACACTCATAAGTCTCTATAATAGTCATCGGCCCAAATGAAGACCCAAGCAGACAAGAAAAGAAGGCCTATCCTGTCCTTCACACCTGCTAACAAAGTCCGTTTGTCATCAAGATACATTTACTTCAAGATCCCCAGCTACAAATTAGGTCCCTGTTTCTCAGGACCATTTGAGGTACTGAAAAGGATAAATCCAGTCAGCTATAAGCTAAGGCTTCCTCCCATGATTCATGCTCCAAACTCCTTCCACGTCTCCCTGCTCAAACCACTTATCCTGAATCATTTCTCTCGGAAGGTTGCCTCCCCTTCTTCTGAAGCTGATACCAACAACGTCTATACTGTCAAAGAGATTCTGGCCATGAAGCCTGTCCGGGGAAAGCGACACTTGGTTATTGACTGAAACCTGTTTGGTTCAGAAGACAGGTCCTGGTAGCTGGAAGACAACATCCTGGACCATAAGTTACCCCTGAAATTTCTCCAGGCCAGAAAGACGGGGAGGGGGGTGATTGTACTCTCACAGTTTCTCCCGCACTCCTCACACTGGTTCGTGGGCGCACCCGTGTCTCTGCTGCGAGTTGTGTCAGCCCTGTCAAATTTAAAAGGCCAGTGCGCTGGTGATTGGGTATCACCGGACATTGACCCTATGTAACCCTGCCCCTTCCTGAGTTACCTTTGACAGATTAATAGTGCCCTGTGCCTTGCAAGAAAGCATTCCTTAAGTTGTTTCCAGTTAATCCATGTACCGTAGCTGTTGCCTCCGTCTCTCGACCCCGAAATTTTGCCACTTGTCCTGACATTCTTGCTTGTCCCTGACTATGAGCCTGCCTTAGGATTCTGTACCACACTGCACGCTGGCTACCACTGCAAGCTAGAGGTAGCGACCTGGTAGTCTCCCGCTGCAGCAAGTGCATCTGACTCCAGCCGTTACATAAGGCAGTGCTAGAAAATAATGGGGGCCACATAAAATATTGATACTATTATTCACTTTTGTTGGCAGCGATTTAGAAATTGATGGCTGTATGTTGAGTTGTTTTGAGGGCACACCAAATTTATACTATTACACAAGCTGTACAGTACACTGACTACTTTACCTTGTAGTCAAGTGTCATATTCTTCAGTGTTGTCCCATGAAAATATATAATACAATATTTACAAAAATGTGAGGAGTGTGTATAGTTAGTATGGCTGTTTCTGTCGATCCAGGGCAGCTCTTACTGGAAGTAGTCAAAGTGTTGGAGGGGTGACTACTCCCCATGTTCCAGGCCAGAGTTTAGTTGGTTTTTATAAGTTAGCTAATCAGCTGACTAGGTGGGATCTGCTATATAAGGCAAAGACTGTGGCCTGAGAGGCAACTTACTGGAGACATCCATGATCTCTCCTACATCAATATTGGTAACAGTTTATATTTGGATACTACAGACTTTTTAACTATTTTGCACGTGCAATTGATCAGGCTATGATTAAGGGTTTATTCCATCTGAAATGAGTGCGCTACTGCTCTATTTGTCTCTCAATGGATTTTATTTGCTTCTTGAAATAAAGCACTACATTTTATGAAGATTCTGGAGTAACTTGGATTATACTTTGGATACCGAACAGCTAACTAATTTTTCAGACGTTTTTATTCCGATTTCCCAGTATACTATATGGTATGTTCAATGGTACCATTTTAAAGTACATCTTGTCCCGCAAAAAACAAGCCCTGATATGACTATGTGAACAGAAAAATAAAAAAATGATGGCTCTTGGAAGGCAGGAAAGAAAAAACAAATGTAATGAAAAAAATAGGTTGCAGTGGGAAGGGGTTTAAGGACTTGTCCACTTTAGATAACATACTTTTACAAGTCTTAAAACTAGGATCCTTTGTTCTGGATCCTGATCGCTTGACCAGAATGAAGCAGTTGCAATAAATCTCTTCTATAAGTTTGGTTGTGGAGAAATATGGAAATCTGCAGCTACCAACTTTAACTGAAAGTTTTTCCTTCTTTTATCTGGAAACCCATATTATGCATCAAAATATTTTCCTCAGAAACAGTCAAAATAAGGTCAGCCAACCCATCCCCCATGTAACCAATTTCACTTTTCTCAATTCAAGTTTCTGGAAGTGATGCAGGAGTATATTGCTGAGAAGAAGAACATTGAAGCGGCCATCCTTCAAGCAGACAGCGTCCTGACTGAGAAAGAGAAGCAGCTGGCAGGTGAGAGATGAGCCGTCATGCTCATGTTATTTTCCGTAATATTTGACCCACTGGTGTCTCTGGAACCTCATTCTTAATGAAGAGGAGGCTGTGAAGGGGCCACACCAGTCAAGCAAATCTGTAACCCCTTCATTCTTGTGACTGGTGAAGGTCCTGACACCATGATACACCATCTAATATGCATTTATTATCTGTTTTAGAGGAACGTGCTCAAGCAGAAAATACAGAGAGAGAAAGACAAATTAAGGAGAACAATGAGAGAAATCTTCAACAACATTTGGACGATCAGAAAAGGAGCTCTGAGGAGCTTAAGAAACTGCTCAAGGAGAAGTTGGACCTAGAGAGAAAGATGACGAGAAAGTATAATCAATTGAAGATGGCGCTGATGGATAAGGTACATAACCAACAGGATTTAGGGTTCAGTCTGCTTGTTGAAACACATTTTACTTAAAACTAAGTCCCCCCACTAATAAAACCAATGCTCCTATTTATTAACAAATAATAAATAACAGAAAAATACAAGATTCCAATGTAACCTAAAAAATGGCATTTCTTAACCAGAATAAATCTATTGCACATCAACCAACCACTGCCTTCTACAGGAAGAGTCCCTGGATGTGTACCATATCTGTCTAACCATCAGCGCCCCACAAACACCATCATGGGGGGTGTATGACTGCCATGGCAGCAAGAAGTTGAATAAAGGTCTCCAGATCTGCCATGAAGGAAACTTATTAGAACTTGCCACAGATAGTCTACTAGGCTTAATGCATTATTACATAGCAATATATTGAATAGTCTTCACTGTACTGTAATGTTTTATAAAAGCAATCAAGGGATCGCATATTATGGTCCCATAATGGGTCAAAAAAGAAGAAACAGAAAAAAAAAATGTAAATATTTAAAAAAATAAAATTAATAACTAAAAACGGTGCAAAACCCATTTCCCCATTAAAGATTCTTTCCTGAATTTTTAAATAAAAAAAAAAACTAAAGATGAAAGCATAATAGATTTTTGCCATGTTGGTAATGATCCAGTCTATACAATTATCATGTTATATAATCCATACTTGCCAATTCTTCTGGAACATCCAGGTGATCCTGCAAAGAGGAGAAATCTACAGCACTCCTGGAGAATTGGAAAGTCTCCTGTAGCCGGCAGTCAAATGACTGCTGGCTGCTCTTTATAAAGTAGTGGTGCCAAGGTAAAGCATCAGGAGATGCTGGGCTGGCGTTACTGGATGCTGAAGGGCCACACTATAGCTAGACTATATAGTCTAGCTATGGATGCACACATAGTCCCTCTGCACCTGAGTTTCATGAGGGATAGGTGCCTTCTCACAACTTCTCTGGCTCTATAGAAAAGCTAAGCAATGTGGTGTCACTCAGCTTTCCTAAATGCTGGATAGGCTATCCAATGGCCAGAAAAGCTGGGTGATGCCACATCTCCCAATCAGCTTTACCCCAGAGCCGTTACACAGCACAAAGAGTGTGTGGTGTTGTTGCAACAAGCCTGAAGGGGCAGAGGAGAAGATGGGCATAGTAGTCTTCACAATGGCATCACAGCTCCATGTCTCTCATACCTCCCCAGCACCATTACATTGAAGAAGGGGACCTGTGGCTTGGTAGATGGGATGATACTTCCTCAGGGCATACTTTGATGGTGGTTGTAGTCCTCTCCTGCCTGTGGTATTGTGTTTGAGGTTCCCTTGATGTAGTACAGGTATACAGACAGGAAAGCAGAGTCGGGGTTAACGGTGAAAACATTAACTCTTTCCTTTATTCTTAGATGAGGTGGTAAAACATGGCATCCCTCTTTCTCACAGTACAATAGTCCTTTCCATCTTTATGCAACTACCAGCCAGATGTGTTCCCATATAATTTGTCCCTTAGTCGGCTGCAGCTTAGGCTTTCAGGAGTACTCTTACCCCAGCAGAAATGGCATGCTATATTCTTCCTTATTCCAGCTTGGACTATAAGGAGTTAACAGAGTAAAAACCTCAGGAGAACTAGACTTGGATTTGTTGAGCCAGGCTAGAGGCAAATGCTGGATATCATCAGGGTCTTAGGCCAATGCGGGACTCACTATGCACTGTGTTCATGCACAATCCAATGTACCTTTCCATGGGAACCTCCAGAACCAGCTAGACTGCAATCCATTCCAGAGATGTCTTTTTTCTTTACATCGGGGATCCATGGCCAAAGCATAGGGGCAGGGTGCTGACCTCAGACCTGCAGGTCAACAGCCCTGTCAGAAAGGGTTAAGTAACCTCTTCCATTATATGTGGTGCTTGAGCGCACCACCCAGGACCTAATACACCAGATCACATAGAACCAACCTAATAGAATGAATCACTATGACAATTTAAAACCTTTCAACCCTTCCTTGTTACTATGAATACCATTCCTTGACTGCCATGTGCATTTCACAATAACTGTTTCAAGACTACAGAATTATATAAAAATTTCAGTTTTTCATACACAGTACACTTAAGGTTCATCTCACCTCAGCAACTCACCTCCGACTGACACAAGGCTGGGTCACAGAGCTCACTTACATTTCTTATAGTGCAAATATCACAAAATCACTGTCAACAAAGCATCACATCACCATCACAGTGAAAACACAATACTACAACTCTCATCATTGCACAAATACCTAGTAATGTACATAAAGGGTTAATCCTGTACATTACCTTGTGTATAAAGGGTGTGTCATATAAAAGAATTGTGTGTGCAAATTTCCCAAGATGGCACTCATAATGTGCCACAACTCAAATCCTCCCTGAAGGCCACTTTCAAAAGTTAGCAAGTATGGGATGAAATAGTGTGGTAGATCCTACCCACCTCCTTCAATAATTGTTAAAAACCAAAACCCCTGCCCTTATGCAGGATAAATCCTTAAAGGGATTTTGGCAGGACGTGCCTTATCTGCTTAGAAGGAATTATACACTGAGCTTAGAGTGCGAGAGTCACAGTCAGAGCACAGAGCCATGCATAAGGCATCGTGTGAAATGTTCACTCAAACTACAACTAGTGGATTCTGTATACAAAAGACAACACCTTTTCTCCACAGCAGCTTGAAAGCCTCTTCATGTTCTCTGTCATCAGATAAAGCAGGGATCTACTCAGATAATCACACTACAACTAGTGGATTCTGTATACAAAAGACAACATATTTCTACCGGTACCTTGAAAGCTTCTTCAGCTCCCTTTCATCAGATAAGAAGTGTTCTCTGTGCAAGCCCGGCCAGCAGCTCTTGTCAGGTTGTATCTAATAGAAGCTTTTAAGTAACTAAGGGCAGGTAATGCAGCCTGTAGCTCTCTCAGGCTGCAATTTTTGTAATCACATATATTTAGAAAAGTGATTAAATACCCATTTTGGAGGATCCCACGTCAACACTACATCGTGGCAAAACCCCTTTAACCCTTTCCCTAACCTATTAACTCCTTTCCATCCTACACTATCTATATATTCCTTCCTAAAGTGCTTTTTTCAGAGTCACAGGCAGCTTCAGAATCACATTGCCTGGTCAGGCTGTAAGTGGTTCTATAGCAGTGATTAGCATATTTAGCTCCTCTATAGAGTAAGTTCACACGTCTTGCGGTATGTACTTGTGCACGCCTCAAGACACTGGGTGCTTTAGAAGTACGCTCTGGCCAGCGTACTGCATGGCCGGCGCTGGGAAGAAGTGACATTTCAATTCTTTTCCCTGGCGCACAATACGCATCGGGGAAACCGACAGGTAATCATAGCTCTCAACGAGAGCTATGAATTACAGTAGTTGCAGGCAGTATTTCGGGCATATTGCAGCACAATTACATCCCGAAATATGGCCCTCAAAAGCGCCATGTGAACATAACCTTAGATATTTAATCTGTAGTAAACAAACAAATCTACAGTAAACAAAAGCTACAGAGCTCCAAGGAGTGAAAACAAGTGTTTATCAAAAATCTTGTTAGCCATAAAGAGTCTGCCCCGTAGTGAGCTCCAACCATTGTAACCTCACTCCCTGCTTTTTGTCTAATCAGGACCGGAGGTATGGGCGGTAACCTAGAGACACTTGTGTGAACTCAAAGCAGAATAAAATCTCTCATCTCCTGACAAGGGCAATATCAAAATAGCAATGTATTTAGTAAAAGTCTTAATTTATCTTTTCCTAAATACTGGAAGCTAATCATTGTATTAAGCAAACCCCTTTAACCACTTGTCAGGCCACCATTAACCTGTGTCAAGCTCCATGGGTTTTAGTGTTGTATAGATTAATTCCTATTTGGATTTTGCGCAAACCATGTACATTTGGGGCCTTATGTATGAAAGGGGTAAGATTTCTTTGTTGCCCATAGAAATCAAATTTTTGCCCTAATGACAAATCTAGCTCCACTCCGACTCCTCAGGCTCAGGCAGAGCACTTTGACATAGCTCTGCCTGTCCGAGCAGTAATGCGCCTAGTTTTGTTGAACCACATTCATATATGTGTCTAAGGCTATGTCTCCACCGCATAGGACAAAAAACGGCCCACAAGCGTCCATTTTTTTCTGATGCAGAACCGCGTTTTTTGTTTCGTTTTGTACAAAAAACACGGTCGCTTCTCGGTTTTTTTTACATTGCCCATACAATTGGATTGTGTGGGAAGACGCAGAGAAAACTAAAAGCACCGGCATATTGTACAACATGTTATATAATACGCCTGTGCCGAAAGACGAGCGGAGAAAAAACAAGCTGTGGAGACTGCTGCTCGTCTTTTCCATTGCCGTCTATGGGGCTGCACGAACAATCTTTTAAAAAACTAAAAGCACCGAAGATAAGATCAAATTCATGTGCAATGTAGACATAGCCCAATATTACCAGTGTGGTGCAAAGCCTCCAGAACGCCCCCTCATGTTTGGCGCATTAGAATGTGTCGAGTCTTATGAACAATGCGCCTAACACATTCATTAGGCGCATTAGACATTGTTGACTGCTCACTTTGGCGCATATTATGCCAGAAAAGAGTTAAAAATCCGATCACACATGTCTCCCCTAGAGCAGCCCAGCGCTGTCTGTGTAACAAGCCTACAGTCAGGGCACACTGTGTGCTGCTTTGACTGCTACCTGTGTCTGACACAAATTGTAATATATTAGTGTATATGAATATACTAATACATTGCTAGGTGTAAAAAAAATGTAAAATAGTTATCTCTTCATGTGATTATAAAAGAAAGGTAAAATCGTTAAAAAAAGTGTAGAAAAATATAAACTAAATAGTAAAATAAAAATATATATTTTTAATAAAAAAAAATTGTGCCTACATTACACAACAAAATGACTAATACCTACACATATTAGGTATCCACACAACTGTAATAACCTGTACAATTAATCTAACAGGTTATTTAGTGTGAAATGTGAATGGTGTAAAAAAAATGGAAAGAAAATCCTGCAGTAATTTATATATAAACTCAAACTATGCCCCCAAAAAGTACAACTTCTCCCACATAAAACAAGGCTTCATATAACTGCGTCATGGAAAAAACAAAAGTTGTTGAAACGCAAGGAGGCAAAAACTGAAAAAAAATTACTGGTCATTAAAGGGGTTGTCTCACTACATTGATTCATCACACCTCAATCCTGTTTTCTTGGTTCCATTTTGAATTCAGGTCTGTAGCTATAGCAACCAGTGCTGGCAGCCTATCAGGAGAGCTCAAACAGGTCTGTAGCTTTAGCAACCAGTGCTGGCAGCCTATCAGGAGAGATCAAACAGGTCTGTAGCTATAGCGATCTGAGGGAGCTGATGCAGCCCATACAAGAGGGGATATCTAGGAATAGGTAGGACATTGTCAATGGACATATATTGCAAAGTGACTTGTTTTTGCAAGATCATTAACATAAAAAGCAGCAATCCTTGTAGTGAGACAACCTCTTTAAGTACTTTTCGGGCCAGGTCTTAAGGGGTTAAGATAAAAATAGAGATTCTGCAGGATATAGTTTTTTTTTTATTTCAGAAGTAATTGTATATGTAAGAGTTGGAAAAGGGAGCTACGACGCAATCTTTTTAGACATCATCTAAATTTAACAGCATGTTATGTATTCCTGGTTATAATATTTTGCACTTATTTTTTATAAAACTGTTCCATGTCTTATTTGTTTTTGTGTCCATGTTAGGAACATGAATATGTGAGCATGATAAATCGTCTTTGTCGGTAATTTAAATCTTATAAACCTATATATTGACGAGCTCAGATTCTCTCCTCTTTCATATAACCATATATATCACAGAGCTCAGCTACTCTCCTCTATCATATAATCCTATATATCACAGAGCTCAGCTTCTCTCTTCTATCATATAACCCTATATATCACAGAGCTCAGCTCCTCTCCTCTCCTCTATCATGTAACCCTATATATCACAGAGCTCAGCTTCTCTCCCTCTATCTTATAAACCTATATATCACAGAGCTCAGCTTATCTTCTCTATCATATAATTCTATATATCACAGAGCTCAGCTTCTCTCCTCTATAATATAACCCTATATATCACAGAGCTCTTCTCCTCTATCATATAACCCTATATATCACAGAGCTCAGCTTCTCTCCTCTATAATATAACCCTATATATCACAGAGCTCTTCTCCTCTATCATATAACCCTAAATATCACAGAGCTCAGCTTCTCTCCTCTATCATATAACCCTATATATCAAGAGCTCAGCTCCTCTCCTCTATCATATAACCCTATATATCACAGAGCTCAGCTTCTCCCTCTATCATATAACCCTATATATCACAGAGCTCAGCTCCTCTCCTCTATCATATAACCCTATATATCACAGAGCTCAGCTTCTCTCCTCTATCATATAACCCTATATATCACAGAGCTCAGCTTCTCTCCTCTATTATATAACTCTATATATCAAAGAGCTCAGCTTCTCTCAACTATAAAAGAACCCTATAAATCACAGAGCTCAGCTCCTCTCCTCTATCATATACTCCTATATATCACAGAGCTCGCTCCCTCTCCCCAACATTTTTAACCCCTTTTATATCCCGGGCTCCGTTCTTTTTCCTTAATATTTTTCCAAAATTCACAGGTCAGCTCCTTTTTCCTCTTTCATAAAAATTTTTAACCCCAGAGCTCGCTCCCTATCATAAACCCAAATTTTTTATATCACAAGGCTCTCCTTTTTCCCCCTCAGTCTTATCCTGCTGTCTTTTTAAGGCCAAAAAATTTCGTGGACCAATTGTTTTTTTTTAAAAAAAAAAAAGGGTTTTTGGGGAAAGGCGGGGACAAAAAATAAACTGCCCAAATTTTTTTCTCAGTGAAGACCCCCAGAATCGGGGGGCAGCCATCTCTTCACCTGTAAAAAATTTATTTCCAAAAGCCGTGCACAAAAATTTACACCCGGGTTTAAAATTAAAAAACGCAAAAAAAATAAATGTAAAATTTGTCAGTGAAAAGATGGCAGGGGTTTTTTGGGATTTTTTTTTTTGGATCGTCATATATTTTTTTTTAAAATTTACTTGTTTTTAGAAAGGGTTGGAAATTTTTTGGGAAATTGAAACCTACAGTAACCTTATATCTGAGAGTGAATAGGACTCCCGACCAGACCCACATGTATAATCCCACATTGGGCCTTTATGTTTTGAAAACTTCTAAAAGTAAAAGATTTTTTGTCCCCCCATGAGAAACCCAAAATCGACCCCCTTTTAGCAAAAAAATCAGAGCTCAAAATAAACCCAAGCCCCCATTAAACCAATCAATTTCCTATCAACCTTTTCAAAAGCCCATAGAAACCCAATTTTTAGGCACGCTTTCATTTCAAAAAAACGGGTTTTTGGAAAAAAAGGAAAAGGAGCTTGTTTGGGTTTTACTATGAGCTCTGTTTGGGTTGTTTATGGGCAACAAAAGTTTCGGGGATAGCAGCTTTCAACAAAAGGCCCCAATGGGGGGTTGCTTTTTCCGGTATACATTTACAAAAGCACAAAGCAGTTTTAGCCGTTCACAGTTCCCCTTGGGACAATCCCCCGAGCCCTTTTTCCCCCCGGGTTTTTTACTTAAAAATTTCCCCTTTCAGTGTGGGTTAAAACTTTCTAATGAGCAAGTTCCATTCTTTGTCAAACAATTTAACATCATCCCAAATTTTTAAAGGGTAAAAAATTGGGGTTCCTTTGGTCCGCGATGTGTGTGGGGGGTGGGGGAATGTGTTTGAAAAGGGGCATGGGGGAAAAATAAATTTTTCCCTTTTTTTAAAATTTAATCACCTTCGGTTGGGGGGGGGGGGGGGGGCCAGGCTTTTCCGCGCCAAAGGGCTTTTGGGGGGTTTCCACTTAAAATTTTCTTTTTTTATTTTTTAAATTTTCCGGGACCCCGGGTCAGAGCCCTTCTCCCTATCCGGGAAGCCAGACCAGATTTAGGACCTTTATACTTTACTCAAAAGGGTGCCCCAAAATTTAAAACCCCAGGGTGGGCCCCAAGAATCTTTTTCCACTGGGGGGTCTAAAAATTTCATCTCCACGGTTGACCCAAGTATTTTCCACTGGGGGGCTCCAAAAATTCAGCTCCCCCTGGAGGGCCCCAAAAATTCAGCCCCCTGGGGGGTTTCAAAAATTCAACTCTACGGGTCAGCCCCAAACATCACTTTTCAATGGGCCCCAAATATAATCCCCAGGGGGGGTTTTAAAAAATAAACCCTTCCCCGGGGTTACCCCCCCAAAGGGACTTAACTTCATTTTGGGCCCTAAAATTCATTTTCCACTATTGGACCCAAGAATCAACTGCACTGATGAGTCCATGGAATCAACACCACCGGTGGATCACAAGAATCAACTCTACTGGTGGGCCCCAAGAATCAGGTCCACTGGTCCCCCAAAAGGAACGTCCACTGGGGGGGCCCTCCAAGACCAGCCCCCCACTAGGGGGCCCAAAAAAATCTCTCATTTGGGGGGCCCCAAAGAAATCCCTCCCTTCGGTATCCTAAAAGAATCACCAAAAACACCCCTGGTGGGCCTCAAGAATCAACTCCACTGATGGCCTCCAAGAATCAATCTTACTGGTGGGCCCCAGGCCTCCCAATCCAACATTGGGCCAAAAAATATAGTTGGCTTTTTTGAAGGGAGTTATGTTCCGAAGGTGGGGAAGGGGCCGGTTTCCCCAAACCATTGAGGGCTTCTATGTTCTGTTGTGATGAAACAATGTAATTAGGTAATTTCCTTTTGACCAATTTTCTCGGTTCTTTGCTCACTTTCATTTGTCTTACATTCATGTAACTGTTTATTGGGGGAGTTGACAAAGCCCCGGGGGAAACGCCGGTCTCGCGGTCCCGCCCCCCAATTTTTCCTTCCCCAAATTTTTTTGACCCCCCCCCCCCCCCCCCCCCCGCCCCGCCCCCCCCCCCCCCCATGTTTAACACGACACCTGCTTGGATTTAAAAATTTGGGCCAAAAGCAGCCGTTTTATTAAAACAAACATAACATTTAAATTTTTCCCCCAGGGATAAATAACTTTTTTAATCTGGTTTTAAAACCCGGTTTTATTTAAATTTTATATATGTAAATTAAAATACCCCCGTTTTAAAAAAAAATCCACCTCTGCCCCCCCCGGCCCCCCCATTTTACTTTTATTACTATTTTCAACCAAATTTTAAAAAAACCCTAAAAAACACTTTATAACCACAGTACCAAACATGGAAACCCAGGGCCCCTTGGGGAGCCCCCAAAAAAACCCACTGGCGACCAAATTTTCCCCGGGAAGGGGCCAAAAAACCACCATTTTGCCCCCCCGCCCTACTCCCCTGGTTTGGAGGGCCCCCAAAAACCATTTTCTCTATGGCTCCCCCCTTTTTTCTCCCCCGGGAAACAAATCCGAAAGAGCCCCCCCTTCGCCGGGCCCCCAATTTCCCAAACTCTGAGGGAATCCTACCCCGAAGGACCCCTCACCAATTTTTTTCCCCCACTCCAAGAACCCCGAAAAGCCACGGCCACCGGACATAAAATAATCCCCAGAACCAAATTTGCCAAAAAAAACTTCCCCACAAAACCCCA
>JAODAL010053765.1:0-25059 GCA_025379985.1 Phyllomedusa bahiana
GCAGTAACCGAAAAGATTAGGACGGCGTAGCCACAGCAGGTAGAGTGGTAGCAGCTGCTACGGGCCCCTTTAACACAAAACAAGACACCAGTATTGGAAATGGCACATGGGAAATGGCAAGGAGACCCCTGTAACTTTTTACACCAGGGACCAACATCCCGTCACATATTTGGTGGCAGCAGGCACAGGGCCGTCTTAACAGCACTATGGGCCCCTGGGCAGAGAGGTGTACTGGGGCCCCCCCCCTACCCTCCCTCTCCTAAACCTCCGCTCCTCCCCTCCCCCCCCCAAAAAAAAAAAAAACACTACTCAAAGAAACAAATATAAACATTACCAGCTCCGGTCACCATTACATGACAGAGACCAGAGCACTAATCGAATATAGTAGCAAAATAACCCCTGACACCAGGGACTCACCGGAGACGTCCTGTCTAGTGTTGAGCGATTATTATCGACAAAGTTGAAATCGGCACAGTTTTTATGTTGATCGAAATTTTTAGATCATGCGATAATTTAGGTTAAAATCTGTGCACCATCTATTAAGATCACGCCATTTTCGGCGCTTCCTGTCATTTTGGCGGCCAGCAAATCAGCTTACAGAATAGAGCAGGGTGAGATGTGTGAGCGACTTCATGACTGGGATATGTATGGTTGCGATTGGTTGGAAAAATCACATGACCTCGTTTTACATAGAACAGCGTTTCCTGTTCAGCCTCAGTGTCTCTCAGCGTCTCAGAGCAGAAGGACGTGCGCTCTGCTTGTGTCCAAACAGCTCAGCGAAATTATTCTATTTCTTCATAGAAAAACCTCTACTATTAGCTGTGATCCTTACAATTTAGTTAGATTAGATATTGTAATATTTTATGTAGTTAGGTAGAGAATTTTAAAGGAGCATCTACCGCTGTAAAGTCACGGGGGGTTAGGGGGGGAGGCCCCCGCGGGCGAACACAGACAAGCTCTATAAAGAATACTGGATAAAGTTCACCAAGACTTAGTTTAGACATTGCACTACAATAGCTTTATTATTAACAGTTTTCTATTTAAATATTTCCTGGATATTGGGCAGCCTGAACTTAAAGGATACACATCTTTTCTAGTAACTGCAGGTCTCTTTGTTAGGTGCAAAATTCCACTTTTATTATCAGTATACATTTCAGATAGGTGTTCATTTTCTATTTTGCCCATTCCACCTTTGTTGATATATCCACCTTGCACTTAAATTTGAATCCAGCAATTTTATAGTCACCACAGGTGAATTGAAAGGTGCCAAAAATATCTTGTATTATACGAATACATAACAGATATGTGTTTTTTGACTTTGGCGCACTACAGCTTTGTTCATTGAGGCAGCTTGCACTTAAATTTGAATCCAGCAATTTTATAGTCACCACAGGTGAATTGAAAGGTGCCAAAAAATATCTTGTATTATACGAATACATAACAGATACGTGTTTTTTTGACTTTAGTGCACTACAGCTTTGTTCATTGAGGCAGCTTGCACTTAAATTTGAATACAACAATTTTTATAGTCACCACAGGTGAATTGATAGGTGCCAAAAATACCTTTTATTATCCGAATACATTTCAGATACGTGTTTTTTCACTTTGGCGCAGGCTAGCTTTGTTGATAGATCTACTTTGCAGTTAAATTTGAATACAGCAATTTTATAGTCACCACAGGTGAATTGATAGGTGCCAAAAATACCTTGTATTATCCGAATACATTTCAGATACGTGTTTTTTCACTTTGGCGCAGGCCAGCTTTGTTGATAGATCTACTTTGCAGTTATATTTGAATCCAGCAATTTTGTTTTGATTTGAGGGATTTGAGAATAGCTGTGATTTGCCGTCTTTTAATAAGAGACTTTCCAAAACTCTTCCATACCTTCTCAAATTTTTATATTTCTGAACATTCAGGTGGTAAGCGAGCAAAGAGGGGGGTAGGACATGGAGGTAGAGGTACGAGGAAGGTGCTCCTTCCAGTGCTGGCGACAACACGCATGCCAGCGGATCGTCAGTTGCAGGACCGTCAGGCCTGTCATCGCTGGGTCAGGGCCCTGTGAATCTCAGTAACGAACAGCGTCGCCAATCTGTCCTTCAGTGGTTAATGCAACCTGCATCCAGCACAATTGTCATGTTTTGAATTTTTGGGGGCATTTTGCTGTGAAATGCAGCTAGACTACAGGTCCTATTGTAAAAAATGTGGTTTCTAACAGACATTTGTTCTTCACAATTGTCAAGAGTGGCTCAAGGGTGATGGTGCTGTCAGAACAGGAATAGTAGGACACTATTAATGGACACATATTGCAAAATGACTTGTTTTTGCAAGATCTTTAACATAGCTGTATTGAGACAACCCATTTAATACAATTATAAAAAGAGTAACAAAGACATGGTGGGATTCCATCCTATTTTAAAAAAATGTTTTCTAGAATTAAACTACTAAAAAACTTGCATGTAAAATAGCTGGTAAAAAAAATCCTCTGAATTGTACAAGGGAGGTACAGGAAAACTTGACCAGATGCAGGTTATTCAGAGGACATGGAGTATGGAGTAAAATGAGAAAAAGAATGCCAAGAAAAAGGGCAGCTGGGTGGAACAGGAGCGTTAACCACCAGTATTTCCAAGTGAAGCTCAATTGGTCTGCACTCATACGGAGGGGCAAGCGCTACCCAGGGACAGGGACAGTATATGTCCAGTGAAACTAAAATGGTGGTTGAAAGACTCCTTTTCGGCACTTTTTAAATGTGGGGGTCATGCAGGTTTGGGGCTCATGCATTGGCCCAGGACAGGTATAGTCATGTCCAGTGAAACTAAAATGGTGGTTCAAAGACTCCTTTTTCCGGCACTTTTTAAATCTGGGGGTCATGCAGGTTTCGGGTCATGCGGGTTTCAGGACAGGGATATTAATTGTCCGTTCAAGTAAAATTAGGTTCAAATCATCTCCCTTTTGGGCATTTTTAAAATTTATGTGGCTGGGTCATGCAGGTTTAAGGGTCGGGGTGTGGTGAAAGAAGGGAAGTGAAGGTGTTGTTTTTTTTTTCTGGGGTTTTTAAAACCCAAAGTGTTTTGCCTAAGATGTAACGTACCATTTGATTTGTGGATTTAATTCCGCTTTCCCCCTGTTTGGGTGTAAAATAAAGGTGTTGTTGCTCTCCCATGACTTTAAGGGTCATCGCTCATAATAAACCCCCCCTTTATGACATTTTAGATGAGGGTCGACTATCGCCCCAACGCCGATGTCGATGGTCAAGTAATGTCAAACATAGTCCTGTTATAGTTTTCCCTTAAGTTTTTTTTCCCCTTTTTCCTTTCCCCAAACCCACTTCTCCGGCCGCAGCTCGCCCCTAGAAATGTAACGCAAAAAATCTTAGAATCCTCACTTTATCAGCACTTCGCACCGATTCCTCCCTATTTATGGGCGCCCCCCATTAGTAATAGATAGTAATGTGCCCCCCCCATTAATAGGGAGGTTTACAGGTCACTGTAGGTAATATCTTCCCCCGTAGTGGGTTTTAGCCCCCCCTGAGATTGTAGGCCCCCCTGTAATATCTCCGCCAGTTGTAGGCCCCCTGTGTTCCCCCTATAAAAGGCCAGTATATAGGGGCAGGGCCAGAAATTTGGGCAGGCAGGGCCTATATAGCCCGGCGGCCCGTTTAGGGCATATTTGGTAGGAGGGCGATATACCCGGGATGCAGTATTAGGTAGCAGGCAGGGCCCCTAATTAGGGCAGTATATTTGGAGGCAGGGCGTATATAGCCCGGCTTTAGTATATAGGAGAGCAAGGCTATATAGGTGGGGAAGAGGGGCAGTATATAGGTAGCAGACGGGGGAAAATAATTTTGGTGGTAGGAGGAATATAAGGTGGCAAAGGGGGATATAGGTAGAGGCAGGGCGATAAGGTAGAGGGTAGGGCAGTATATGGTGGTAGGCAGGGCTTATATAGGTGGGAGGCAGGGCAGATATAGGTTTGACGGGCATATTAGGTAAAGGAGGGCAGTATATATGTGGTAGGGAGGGCGTATATAGGAGGCAGGGCAGTTATGGTGGGGGCAGGGAAAAAATAAGGTGCAGGCAGGGAGTATATTTGGTGGTTTGGCAGGGGAATTATAGGTAGCAGGCAGGGGATAAATTTTGGGGTAGGCAGGGGAGAAAAAGGGGCAGGAGGGGAAATATAGGTTTAGGCGGGAAGTAATAGGTAGAGGGAGGGGAGTATTTAGGTAGTGGAGGCAGTATATAGGGGGGCAGGGGGTATATGGGCAGGCAGGGCAGTATATGGGGGCAGGCAGGGAGTATATGGTGGGAGGCAGGGCTTTTATAGGGGGAGGGGAGTATATAGGGGCCAGGGCCGTTTTTTTTAGGAGGGCCGTAGTTTAAAAAAAAAAAAAAAAAAGTCTTTCTTACTGATTTCCCCTCCTCTTCTCCTCATCCCCCCGGGCCGGTGGCCCCACAGCAAAGTGCGGGGCCCCGGGGGCAGGCGGCGACAGTCATCACATCGGGCCTGCCCCCCGGCTTTTTGGGAGGAACAGAGGGGGGTCAGAAGATAAGTGGGTATAAGGTAGCAGGGGAAGGCAGTAATGGGGGCAAGCAGGGCAGTATATGGTTTCAAAGGGCAGTATATAGGTGGAGGCAGGACATATAAGGGGGCGACAGGGGAGTATATAGGGACAGGGAGGGCAGTTTAAGGTAGCAGGTAGGGCAGTATATAGGTGGTAGGCAGGGCAGTTATGGTGGAGGCAGGGGAGTATATAGGTTTAGACGGGAGTATTAGATATCACAGGGCAGTATATTTTGGGGAGGCAGGGCAGAAAATAGGGGGCAGGGGATATTTAGGTGGAACAGGGCAGTATATAGGTAGAGGCAGGGCAGTATATAGGTGGTAGGGAGGCAGTATATATGGGAAAAAGGGGGTTTTAAAAGGTAGCAGGGAGGGAGTAATAGGTAGCAGGTGGGGAGTTATAGGTGGTAGGAGGGCAGTATATAGGTGGGGAGGGGGGTATATGGTTTTAGATAGGGGAGTAATAGATATCAGGCGGGGGAGTAATATGTGGTAGGAGGGCAGTATAAGGAGGCAGGGCAGTATATGGGGGTGGGGAGGGAAGATATAGGGGCAGGCAGGGCGTAATAGGTGGAGGGAGGGCAGTAATGGTGGCAGGGAGGGGGATTAATGTGGGGGAGATATAGGTGCCAGGGCAGTAAATTGTTGGCAGGGGCCCAGTAGTTTAAAAAAAAAAAAAAAGTTTACTTACTGATTTCCCTCCTCTTTCCCCCATCCCCCGGGGCCGGTGGCCCCCACGCAAAAATGCGGGGGGGAGCAGGCGGGAGACGTCATCACATCGCGGCCCTGCCCCCGGCTTTTGGGAGCTGAACAGACGGGATCAGAAATCCAGCTGTTAGCAGTGCAGGGGGCGGCGGCCCTGATGGCTGATGGCGGGTCTTGACCCCGGCCCTCAGCGTGGGATGAGGGGGCCCCCCAGGGGGGAAAACCAGCCCCCCGGGATGCCCGACCCCCCGCTGCGGCCCGAAACCCGGTGCCCTCGGGCAGGCCTGGCTGTCGTCCCCTGGGCAGGGAAGCGGCTGCCAAGACCCCCCGAGTCGGGGGCCCCCGGGCGTGGCCCACCCGGGCCCAAAGGAAAAGAGGCCTGAGCAGCAGGGCCCTTTGTTAACGGGGGCAGCGGAGCAGGGCTGCCCTCATCTCTTTAAAAAATTTATTCCACTCAGTAAATCAAAAAGGGGGGGCCCCTCCATTATATTCCCCATTTTTAACATATAAGGGCCCCTTTTTTATTTGGCCCCGAAGGAAAAGCCCTTTTTACCCCCGGGATCCATTTTTAAAAATAGCCTGACCCAAAACACCAAAAAAAAGTCCCTTATGGACCCCCAAAAAAATTCGCAATAAAAATTGTATTTTAAAAAAAATTTTCCAAACATCTTCTGCTGCAGCTGCTGCTACGGTACTTGCCCTTCTATGCAGGGGATGTTTCGACGTTGTTCCCAAAATGACTTAGAATGAAGAAGATGCCACACATTTCCCGTTGGTCAACGAGGTGTCTAAAATCCCAAATTATGAAAAGGGGTTTAAGGAAATTGCTGTTGATTTGGAAAGTGGTAAGAAGGGGGGACACCCCGAAAAAATGTTCATTTTGATGGCCTTTAAACACGTGAAAAAAGTGGTTTTTTTTATAAGCCTTTTCTATTTATTTTTTTTAACTGCAGCATGCCCCCAAAACCAGCAAATATGCCCTTCAAGGAAACTCAGAATAAAAAGTGCTGGAAGAAAGTAGTATTTGAACCACTATTTTAGTGAAATGGACATTGACTATCCATGTCCTGTACCGCAGCATGACCCAAAAACCTGCATGTCCCATAGATCAAAAAGTGCCCGAAGAAAGTAGTATTTGAACCAGCATTTTAGTGAAGTGGACATTGACTATCCATGTCCTGTAACACAGCATGACCCCCAAAACCGCAAGACCCACAGATTAAAAAGTGCCGGAAGAAAGTAGTCTTTGAACCACCATTTTAGTTGAACTGGACATTAACTATACCTGTCCTGTACCGCAGCATGACCCCTAAACCTGCATGACCCACAGATCACAAAGTGCCGGAATAAAGTAATATTTGAAGCAGTATTTTAGTTGAACTGGACAATGACTATAACTGTCCTGTACCGAAGCATGACCCAAAAACCTGCATGACCCACAGGTTAAAAAGTGCTGGAAGAAAGTAGTCTTTTAATCACTATTATAGTGAACTGGACATTGACTATCCCTGTCCTGTACCGTAGCATGACCCAAAAACCTGCATGACCTACAGATTAAAAAGTGCCCGAAGAAAGTAGTATTTGAACCATTATTTTTTTTTTTAAACTGTGTATTTTATAAAAAAAAATTCAAAATAAAAACTGTTGTTACAATATCAAGGAATGACAAAAACAAATATGCAAGCATACTCATAGCTTTGTAACAAAATAAGAAAGCCAAATATCAAGTATTGATTAATAAAAGAAAGAAAGGAAATACATAAGAAAGCAACATATTTAAAAATAAATGAATATGCCTTAAAACTCCGGTCCAATTTAAACCATAAGTCATTCAAAGTGACTGGCAAATCAGAAGTGGCCTGATGCTTATGACATAGTACAAAGACACGGGGAAGACAAAGGACATGGCACAAAAAAGGAGAGAGAGAGTCCATCCAGAGATTCGCAATCCATCATAATCTTAACCATTGCATCACAAATCATTAGTAATACAATATACATCCCAACGCTTCCATATAACATCAAAGGAGTCTAATTTATTATAGGACATTGCAGTTAGGAACTCCATATGCCTAACTTCTTTAATACGATGAATTAGGTCCTGCGTGTTCCAGATAGAAACCTGCTTCCAGAATTTAGCAATCAGGTATTTTGCCTCAGTCAAAAGGTACAAGAAAAGTCTACCTGATCTACGACCAAGGGGAGCCTATGGAACAGTAAGAAGGTAGAACTCTGTGGTGAGTGGAATCCTATGTCCCGTGATATCATATGTAAGGGTTTGCACCCGCTCCCAAAACGGTCCAATCCCCCCACAGTCCCAGAAGACATGCTGCAGGTCTGCCCCCAGACATCCACATCTCCAGCAACAATAAGGGAACTCTGGCTTTAATCTGTGTAACAAAGCCGGAGTGTGATACCAAAACATGAGTATCTTGTACTGGTTTTCTTTATACTGGGCAGATAAGGAAGAACGCGCGTCCTGTTTCACAATCTGAACCCATGTGTCCCTGTAGATGGGGGTCCCAATATAATCCGCCCATTTAGTCAAATAAGGATGCTCCACGAGAGAGTCCGGGGTCGGGGTAATTAAAAATGTATATAATGTTGATATCAAGCCTGCGGAAGAATGCCCTGCCCGGCACAATTGCTCAAAGGTCGCGGGTTAACAAACCATACTAGATTTTTTTATACTGTGGACCTAAAATGACCAATTTGCAAATATGAAAAAGCAGCCAATGGAGGTAGACCATAGGAAGAGCGCAGGTCTTGGAAAGACTATATTTTCAAAGTATGTTGATGCACCAAATCCGCAAACCGGAATAACCCACGCTCGAACCACGGCCTCAAGATCTCACCAGGCCGACCGTCCATAAATAATGGGTGAAAAAGAAAAGAGCTCATGGGGGAAGCCTCTGAGCATAGAGCAAATTTCATATATTATTGTCTCTAAATGGACCTTGTGAAGTTCATAGAATGCAAATGGGATAGCAAACGTCTGGGTCGTAGTAGCCCAAATCAAGGAATTATGATGAATGGGGGCCAACCACAATTTTTCAATCTCCATCCACCTGGAGTATGCGAATAGAGCAGACCAAGGCGGAATAAGTCGCAATTGCGCCGCCCAGTCATATCTCACAATGTCTGCAACTGCCAGTCATAACCTGTCTCAAAGTGTCCCTAGTGGGGTGTGTCGCCAACTTAGCTTCCAACACTTTAAGTTGTGAAAGTTAAGTCATTTTCTGGAGCTCCCTGTCCTTTTTCAGACGAAAACCCAAAGCTATACACTTTCCGCGAACAACCGCCTTATGAGCCTCCCACAAAGTAGCATATGACTCTACGGATCCTATGTTCGTTTCAAAAATTCTGTGATATACTGTCTAATGTCCTCCGTATGTTGGGGGTTCTTAAGCAAAGACTCATTAAGTCGTCAATGACAGCACCGCAATGAGTTATACGCAGATTTTGAGACTGATCGGAGCGTGATCAGACCATGATATTGAGCCCACATCTGCCGATTCTAGCATCCTAAGAGCTAAAATATTGCCAAAAAAATAATCTATTCTGGAATGAGATTTATGCATATTAGAAAAAAAAGTAAAGACCCTATTCTTAGGATGAACTATACGCCACAGGTCAAACAAGTTAAATCTACGTATCAGCTGACGAAAGCCTCTAGAGAGACAGCGACGAGCCATGGGGATAGTACACTGAGTCACCTGCAGGATATCATAAACCTCAGAAAAAATAAGATTAAAGTCCCCCCCTATAATTATAGGCGAAGGAGACAAGCGTGAAAGGTGCAACATTATTTTTTTTTAGAAAAGCCAGCTGTCTAATATTAGGGGCATAGAGATTACACAGCGTAATAGGCATCCCGTTCAGAACTCCCTCAAGTATGATATACCTGCCCTCAGCGTCAACTACTGAATTATGAACTTGCAAGGGACAGGATCTGGATATGAGTATAGCCACTCTAGCCCGTTTCCTGTTCTGTGACGCCATGTATATATTGGGGTATAAACTCTGGGCAACATTAAAATTACCTGTCTTGTCAAAATGGGTCTCCTGGAGGGAGACAATGCCTGCGGGTTCATTTTTAAGATCCGTATACAAGAGTTTCCTTTTAACATTAGAATTTAGACCCTTAGCATTAAGTGAGTGTATCTTAACCATTGGGACAAATGTAAAACAAAAGTACTATAATGATGGACTGCAAGCCGTAAGATGTAATATAACATACCCATCTTGAGACATGGATGAACCTTTCTACTGTGGAAGAATCTGGAGAAACAATAAGGAAGGGAAAAGACACAAAGCACATAAACAAATAAAACATCACATTCCAACAAAGGAGATATACCAGAACCGATCTCTTCCTGGAGAGGTAAACCGTACTCTTATTTCAAGAGCATAAACTATAGTGTAAACCAAAAATAAAATTCTCAGTAAAACCTAATAATAGGGGGCAGCAATGTGCAACCCAACGAAGAAAATAGGAGTCAATCATTACTCGAAAGCAATCACTAAGGGCATGTTCACACGGCTTATTTGGACACAGTTTTGGACGAGGTTTTAGATGTTTCCTCCAGACGCCTGTTAGTTTCTCTCAGTAACTTAGTTTGTCCAGTCACCGTGGTGTGTAAATCTGAAACATAGTGGCGGGTGCCACTGTTTCAAGAGAGTCCACCCTATCCGCCAGGTGTTTCAAGTCCTGTCAAACCATAGCTATCTCAACTTTACACGTTCCCTTAATGTCTGCAATTAGCTGTTTGAAGTCCTCCTTTGTGGGAAGCAGTTTAAGATAGGATTTCCAATCAGAGGTACTTAACATGTGGGGCTCGGCAGAGCCCACAGCGTCATCCGCAGAATCTGGAGATGAAGCCCAAGTATCTAAGAGGGCAGTATCATCATTGGATTGGGCTTCATCCTGTGCAGGCGGCACAGCCCATGCCGCAGCATGAGGAGACAAAGAAGGAGGCTGTTTATGTCCCTTTCGTTTAGGGTGCATTTGAGTAACCATGTTTTCAGATACTGTACTAGTATTATGTGAGACAGTGGCAGATGATAAGAGAAAGATTGACGGCAGCGGGTCAGTTAAAGCCTTGTGGTCCTGTCAATCAGTGGGTTCAGTCCCCTGGTAGGTTATATGCAGTAAAATAGAGCTCTCCCTGTTGTGTCTCATTTGGGGCATCAATCCCCCAGAAGGTTGTGGTGGAGAAGGGAGGGATCAGCGCTGCCCTGGGTGGAGTAGCTGGACTGTCCTAGATATGAGGCCCGTACAGGGGACAAAGGGCAAGGCACCACTTATATTTTGTTGTGTGGATCCTGGGTCACGAATACACAGCAAAGGGGACGGGAGGGGAGCACCGTACCCCTGTATGTCTATGGGGCTGTAAAGTGGATATCCTCTTGAGCCCACCTGTCTGCCGCGCTGTACCTGCTGGAGGGTCGGCAGGAATCTCCGGTACTAGCTGTGACCGGTCCTCTGGCAGTTGCACGCCGGGAGCCTGCTGGAAGGCGTGTTCGGACACGTGCAGCTGCGCCTGTAGCTCGTCTGGGCGTTCGTTCCTCCCGGAGCCGCACCTCACAGGATGTAATGGCGGCGCTTTTGGCTCGTCAAATGGCGCTATCAGGATCCCGTCACTGGCCCGTGATGCTGCACTCAGCTGTTGCGGAGGACTCCGATGAGGAGAGGTAAGCAGTGCTTTGGCTGCAGCCCCTCCAGGGACAGGGACACTGCGTTGGTATGAGGAGTGCAGCGGCGCAGTCAGTGACCCCGTGGGTGCACGATGCAATGCAGCAGTAGGCCTCCTGTCCACCGTGGTCGCCAAGCCCCGGGACAAGTGCCGCAAAATCGATCCCTGGGGTGTCTGCCGGGTCACAGGTGCTTTTCTCTTGCCTGGGGACTATCCATGTCCTGTACCGCAGCATAATGCAAAAACCTGCATGACTCACAGATCAAAAAGTGCTGGAAGAAAGTAGTCTTTGAACCACCATTTTAGTTGAACTGGACATTGACTATACCTGTCCTGTACCACAGCATGACCCCTAAACCTGCACAACCCACAGATCACAAAGTGCCAGAAGAAAGTAGTATTTATGCAGTATTTTAGTTGAACTGTACATTGACTATGCCTGTCCTGTACCACAGCATGACCCCTAAACCTGCATGACCCACAGATCAAAAAGTGGCACTATGCTATTTTTACAGTGACTGTCATTTAGTATATTTTTTGGTAACTGACATTCGTTTATGGAATTTATTTAGGGAAGTTTTATTTATAGTTTTACATTATTATCATTTTGCTTTTTTATTTAAGTGTGATAACATACAATATACACCCCTCCATGCAGTTTAAAAGGTATTTTTTACACGTGTAGATGTGTTAATTCATTCACACACCCCATAAGTAATAAAGATGTCCTAATCATACCCAAAACACTTCTTAGTTGAGAAGACATTTGCCCGCCTGGCTTCTGAGAGTGATTCGGCCAATGAATTCATTGGTTTCATTTTTCCTCCAAATATTTCTTCAGTTGTTAGGGACAGACTCCCCTGGAGATGATGTGACCCCATAGTGACTCCAGCCCCAGAAAATTTTAAGCATCAAATTGTGCAATTTGTGTCCAGCCTTTGAGCCCTTTTTGACACTACATAACCTCAAAGAAATTACCTTATTCAAAATCTTATTTTTTAGAGAAATTTGAAGCTCTCCTGATTGCCCCTAATGGTGAGAGCCAGGGCTGCCATCAGTCATCTGTTAAAAAGGAGGTTAAGCTGGCAGGCCAGACTTATAGTGGGTGCGGTAAGAGCCAGGGCTGGCGTCCGTCATCTATTAACACGCAGGTTCAGCTAGCAGGGCTGGAGTTACAGTGGGTGCGGTGAGAGCCCGGGCTGGCGTCCGTCATCCATTAACACGCATTTTCAGCTAGCAGGGCCAGACTTACAGTGGGTGCGGTGAAAGCCAGGGCTGCTGTCACTCACCTATTAACACTGCAAAAATGCCCTTATGACACAGCAACGAAAACAGTTGGGCCAAAGCAGAGTGCGGAAGCAGAAGTGTGAGCTAAGACCTCGATCGTTTCTCAGAAGACAGTCAAGACCTGGGTAGCGCTTGAGAAATTTCGGCCTCTATGAGAGCGAATTCAAAACATGACCCTTCGGCCACTGTTGACAATTGTGAAGAACAAATGCCTGCTAGAAACCACAATTTTTACAATATGACCTGTAATTTAGCTGTATTTCACATCACCATGCCCCCAAAAATGATAAAATTGACCTGTATGCCACTGTTAAAATTGTGGGGAAAAAATGCCACTTCAAAATCAAATTTCTGTACCAGAGGACCAAGATTATAGTTATTTTTCACAGCACCACGACACAAAAATTATAAAAATTACCTCTCGGACACTGTTAAAATTGTGAGGAAGAAATGCCACTTAGAAACCATATTTCTGTTTCAAAGGACATGAATTATAGATGTTTTTCACAACACCATGACCACAAAACTATTTCTTAAAATTTTTCATGAAGAAATTAGTAAATGGAATACGTTTTTTTCATGAAACCATGTACAATTGGTTTCTTTTACAGTCTCCTAATCACAAAACCAGCAAAATGACCTTTTGGGCACTCAGAATAAAAATTGCAGTAAGAAATTCATTTTAAAAAATGTTCTTCAAGGGGATCATTTCTTTTGGAAGACGAAGTAGACTGGCAACTAATCGGTGACCTCAGCAATTGGGACCAAAACATCATCAGAGATCCACGCCTGATTCATCTAGATGAAAGTTAAACGTTCCACATTATCTGTGGAAAGCCGGATATGATGCTGACTGCTGGGCAGGACAACACCTCTATGGAGTGGCGAGCGAGCTCGGGCCATTCATCCATTTTGGATACACAGAAGTCAACTGGGTCCGGAACATATCCAAAAACATCGGTGTTTAGATGCAGATAGTCGTGCACCATGATCTTAAGCCGGTCTCTGTGCGTCGTATGTGTGGCCTGCATTACAGGCGTTGGTGAGGTAGTAAATAAGGATTGCCAGAGGACAACCATTAGGCTTCTGCCACAATGCCTGCTGCTGCTGCTACAGCTACTTGCCCCTCTACTGCTGTCAGGTTGCTGACATTGTTCCACTGTGACATTAGAAGAACATGAAGCAGATGCAACAAATGTCTCCAGTGTATCAATGAGCACAATCTCAAATTCCTGCATTCTGCTCTCAATTTGGGTGGGTGGAAGGAAAGTGCTGAGTTTCACTTTGTAACGGGGATCGAGGAGGGTGGCCTGTTGTTCATTTTGATGGCCTTAATGCGAGGATCATGTTGGAAGAAATGGAGCATCCAAGCACTGAGAGAAGGAGCCCGGATTTCCCAAGCCTCGGGGTCAAGGGTACAAGTAAACTGATCATCCTTGTCTTCCTCCTCCACCTCAAATCCGTGCCAAGCTCTTTCCAAGGCAGTGACATTGGTACCGTTGGTGTCCATCCATGCCTCATCCTCCTTCTCGTCTTCAACATAGCCCTGAAATGCCTCAGAGAGCTGAGGCATTTCAGGGCTATGTAGAAGAGCTGAGGTGCTGCCTTGCACCAGCCCTGGACTCTGGAACACCATCTAAAAAAGACCAAAAAGTTGTGAAACTGTCGGGCCTTCTGGAGCCGATGGAGAGTAAGGCTCTGTGTCCGCAACTGTGTCCATCTCCTCCTCCGCCGCTGGTGGGACCTGCTATTTCAGAGTGTCCAACACTTGTTCCAGAACTAAGATCACCACAATGCTCATGCTGACAAGGGCATTGTCCGCACTGACCTTTTAGGTGGCTTCTTCAAAACTCGCAAGGATGGTGCAGAGCTCTTTCACCTGCCTCCACTCTCGGGGGCTCAACACCCTGAGGTCCGCACCGCTTCTTGTCAGGCCATGCGCCACTTCATATTGCATAATGGCATTACGCTGCTGCCAAAATCGCTGGAGCATGTGGAGGGTGGAATTCCAGCGTGCTGCCACATCAACAATGAGACGGTTGACGGGGAGGCCAAGCTGACGCTGTAACGCAGCCAGCCGGGACGAAGCAGGGTGCAAACGGCGGAAGTGCGAGCTCAGACCTCGAGCCTTCCTCAGCAGGCAGTCGAGACCCGGCTAGCGCTTCAAAAATTTCTGGACGATGAGGTTCATGACGTGTGCCAGGCAAGGGATGTGCTCCAGCCTACCGATCTTAAGGGTGGCCAGGAGATTTCGCCCGTTATCGCACACTACCTTGCCTGGCACAAGGTTCTTGCCATCCAGCCACCGCTCGGTCTCATTGCGCAGAGCCAACCACAGCTCTTGATCTGTGTGTTGACAGTCTCCAAGACATATTAATTTCAACACGGCCTGGTTTCTCTGGGCATGTGATGCTACCCGTGGACCTTGGGGGAAAGAACCCTGCACCATCCCTGCGGTTTTGAAGAGCGTGCGCCAAGCCTTAAAGCCACTGTCATCACCAGAGACATCCACGCAGCTCTCCCAGTGAGCTCTCACAGAGATATAGCAGCCTTGACCGTGCTTACTAGTCCATGTATCGGTGGGCAGATGGACTTTGCCAGACACAGATGCAGCCAACGCACTGGAGATTTTAGCTGAAACGTGGCTGGCCAGGGCAGTGACGGCTTTTCTGGAAAAGAAATGCCTGCTTGGTATTGTGGGCTGGCAAGGGTGATGATGTGGCGGAACCCATCTGTGTCCGCCAGACGGAAAGGCAACATTTCCAAGGCCAAAAACCTGGCAATGCCGACATTCAGGCTTTTCGATGGTTTGGGTTAAAGTGTTTCTTCTGCTCCCAAACCTGGTAGACAGAAGGCTGGCTGCTAGACTGGCCGCTGTACAGCGTGCAGGTCAAACTGGTAGAAAGAGAAGGGGTAGGCTGTGTCTCTGGTGGTGCTGGTGGTACTCGGGCGATGGTGGAGGCTGAAGCGGAGGCTGATCCTTGCTCATGACGCTGACGGACAATGGCAGCAGAGGAACACTTGATCTTGGAAGTGGCGGAGGAGGCGGAGACAGAGGGTGTGACAGTGTTTGGAAGCCCAGGACCGGTGTGGCCTTTTTTCACCAAGTGTTCCCTCCATTTCAACTCATGCATTCTCTGCATGTGACTAGACATGTTGGTGGTGGTTAAACACTTTAGATTCTTCCCTTTACTGATGCGTTTACGGCAAAGGCGGCATATGACGGGTGAATCTGAGGCTTGATTGAAAAAGGCCCAGGCTTCAGAGGACCCGGACCTTTTCGACTGCGATAAGCGAGGAACGGTGTTTCCGCTGCCACCACTGATCATGGCTGGCGGAATAATTTCAGCGGACTTGTGCGACCGCCCTCTCCCTTTATGAGGCCGGACCTATACTGACACTACCTCAACGTCTTCCTCCTCGTCCACTGATGAAGCGCTCGCAAGCAAATTCTACTAAAAAGACCACGTTGGATCCGCAATGTCGTCATCATCATCATCCTCACAGCTGATTTCCTTGTCTTGATATTCAACATCCTTGAGCTGCGGGCTACAAGCCACAAGCACTGCCGACCGCTCTGGATTTGTGCCGACTGAAAAACTTCCTTCTCCTCCTCTGATGGCATCAGCGATTGTGCATGAGAGCAGACAAAATCATCATCTGTGGCCTCTTGATCTATTGAAGTGCCTTCCGACCCCCACCTCCTTGTGTCATCAAAGAAGTCCTCAGAACATGGATTATCCACAGTGGTGGGTACATGAGTTGACATTTGGACTGCCTTTGCTTCAGGTTGGACAGATGCGGACGATGATGATGACGACATTTGTGGCCGTGACTGGGAGGACGAGGAGGTAAAACTGCTGGATGCAGGTTGCGTTAACCACTAAAGAACAGATTGGCGGCGCTGTTCATTACTGAGATTCACAGGGCACCGACCGAGTGATTACAGGCCTGACGGTCCTGCAACCGACAATGTGCTGGCTTGCGTGTTGTCCCCAGCATTGGAAGGAGCACCTTCTCTTATACCTTTACCTCCATGTCCTACACCCCTCTTTGCTTGCTTACCACCTGTAGTTGGCTCCATGTTCAGAAAGATAAAAATTTAAAAGTTATGGAAGAGCTTTTCACAATCTCTTATTGAAAAACTGTACTTGCAAAGACAACAAATCACAGGTATTCTTGAATCCCTCTAAATTACAATGGCCAACTAGGATTAGAAACAGAATTGTTTCTATCGAATATCTGTGAAATGCGGTCTGGTGGAAGAATCGTAACACCAAATCAACAGTGTTCTTCCTTTAGTCCCCGAGATTTACAGCTGCCCAGTAGGACTAGCAATTGATAGTTTTAAACAAACTATCGTACCAGTGCGCTATTTGCGCCAAACTGAGACGCACGGAGTGCAATAGAATAGTTATATGGATTAGATATGGTGTTTTGACACCACTGAAAACAGGCACCAGTTAAAATAAAATATTTGTAACCAAATTTGCGTACAAGTGGCGTATTTACGCCAAGCTGACAAGCACAGAGACCAACAGCACTATTTGCTATGTTATACGGCTTAAATATGGTGTTTTGCCAACACTGAGAACAGGCACCAGTTGAAATAAAATATTTGTAACCAAATTTGCGTACAAGTGGCATATTTGCGCAAAACTGACAAACACGGAGTGCAATAGAACTATTTAAATGTTATATGGATTAGAAATGGCGGTTTTGCACCGCTGAGAACAGGCACCAGTTAAAATAAAATATCTGTAACCAAATTTGTGGATAAGAGGGCTATTTGCGTAAAACTGACAAGCACAGAGACCAACAGCACTATTGGTACATTATACTGCTTAAATATGGTGTTTTGCCAACACTGAGAACAGTCACCAGTTAAAATAAAATATCTGTAACCAAATTTACCTACAAAGGGGCTATTTGCGCAAAACCGAGATGCACAGAGACCAATAGAACTGCAAACAACAACAAAAGGGACAATTTCATCTCAGTTGGGAGGTCTGCTGGCCAAAAAGTAGTAAAAAACATTGCTATTTGACTGTGAGTTCACAGGACAGGCTGAGCTGCACAAACTCTCCCCCACTTGCCTTTTCCCCCCGCAGCTGCAAACAGCACTCGGTCTCTTTACAAGTCTGTAACTAACTATTAACTAAAATTCTCTAATCTGGCTATATCCTAAGCTTGACAGCTACTCTAACAAGGATGGTTTTCTATATAAAAAAAGATGTAAACTATGTATCTGAGCTTTGAAAAAAAGCTATTGTGAAAGCTCACAGCAATGTGTTGCTCTATAGTCTTATAGTGAACAAATGCAGCTAATTAGGAAATGGAGTCACATACATAAAACGAGGCCATGTGATTTTTGCAGCCAATGAGATCCATACAATGCCCAGTGCTGACGTCGTACATTCACCTCACCCCCTCTATGCTCTGGGCTGATTGACTGGCCGTCAAAATTACAGGAAACGGTGAAAAAGGCGCGATAGTAAGCCTGATAACGATTATCTTTAAGATATTTACAAAAACTATCACATAATCGCAAAACGCCGAAATGTAAAAACCATGCCGATTTAAACTTTTGTTGATAGTATCGCTCATCCCTACTGCTGATATTATGTTGTGTTTACACCATGAGCACATATCGCCACCACATAGTGACTGAATACTACTCCCACACCAGGACAACATGTCATCACCACATAGTGACTTAATAATATTACCATATAGTTACAAAATAAAAACGCCACACCATGACCTCATATCAGCACCATATAGTGACTGAATAATACTGTCACACCAGGACCACATATCACTACCACAGAGACTTTATAATTCCATTATACTATTGCTTATTAAGGATCAGTATGCAAGGACCAATATTACCAATATTACTGCCATACAGTTGGCAGTTGTAGGTACAGTTTACCACCATACAGTTACCAATTGCAGGTACAGTAAGATACTGGTGTACACAGGCTTTGCAGACACATAAGTGATTATATTATAGTTAGAGTTAGTGACTCGCAGGTGATGGCTTATCTGACTGGAGTTGTTCTCTTTTCCCTATCATCTCTATCCAGTTCAGACCGCCATGATGATTTTTCCTGGCTACAGAATTTACATGGAAATATCTTAGAATCCTCACTTTTCCAGCACTCCTCTTCTACCTGTTCCCCACCTCTGTACAAAGTCCCCATGGAGTGATAGGCAATGGTTGGGGGATGGAGGGAACAGGTGACTAACCTCTTGGAGATTGTACTACTGCCATGGCCTGTACCCTCCATAATCATATTGTGCAGCCTGAACTCTGTCCCCTCTACCCCTAGAAGATCAGCCGCAGTCATGACCTTTAGGGGATGCAGGGGAAGGAGTTACGTACTGTAAGGCCCCGTTCACACGGCTTATTTGCCGACGGATTGGCGCCGTATTCCGCGCCGGATTTGCGCTTCATACGGCTGCCAATCCTCGAGTCATTACGGTAATCCACTGCTCTCATAGAGAACAGTGAATCCGTCGCTCCTCCCCGCTCGGCAAATCCGCCACGGGGGAGAAAGTAACATCCACATTATTTTACGGCGCGGACGCGCCTTAAACAATGCATTGTCTATGGGGCCGGGAGCGGCGCCCGTGCCGCGCTCCGGCCCCGCCCCATCCCGCCCCTTATTCACGGCGGATTTGTGCGCTCAATACGGCGCACAAATCCGTCCGGAATAATCCGTGTGAACCCGGCCTAATGCTGTCACGGCTCATGTCGCAGCAGTTTTTTTTACAAAAGCATTTCTATTGTGTAAAAGCAGTAAAACAGTAAAAAAATTTAATAAAATGTATATCATTGTAATTGTACCGACCTGCATAGCAATGTTATCCTGTCATTTATACTGCACCCTGAACGCTGTAAAAGTGAAACTCAAAAAACAATGGCAGAAAATCCCCATTTTCATGGCCCAAGGCTAAAAATACTGTGTAACACCTGTGGGCCCGAAACAATACACCTATAAATGAATTCCCTGAGAGATGTTAAATTTATGATGTGGTGGTTTCTATAAGGTTTCACCTGTTCTGGTAGTTTCGTGGCTTAGCAAATGCTACGATTAAGGATTTCTTTCCGCAACATGTCAGCAACGGACATTCATACTGTGTTTTTGAGATCTTGCTCCTCCATGTATAGGTTGTAGGTGCTATTTGGCATGAATTTGTAAATTTTTTCTCCAAAATTAAATTGAGGCTTTTAATGCATTTCATCAGTGAATATGTAGCGGGTTAATTATTGTTTCCTGCATTCAAGCTACTGG
The DNA here is from genome assembly GCA_025379985.1 of Phyllomedusa bahiana. Taxonomy (NCBI): domain Eukaryota; kingdom Metazoa; phylum Chordata; class Amphibia; order Anura; family Hylidae; genus Phyllomedusa; species Phyllomedusa bahiana. Next base: position 19,548 of record JAODAL010053765.1, read on the forward strand.
GCGTTAGCTGTACCTCGCTCTATCTTACCTACTTTTTGGCAATAAGGTGAATGGACTTCATTGTTTGTTGTTTTCATTAGAGGAGAATATAGGTAGGTAGAGCGTCAAGTTGGAGCCACTCTTAGCTACACTGCTGGGAGCAAGGCGAAGGCCACAGTGGAGTGAGTTTGAGGGAGCCGATTTCCTTCTATCCTCTCTCCCCTTCCCCATTTGTTACCCCCAGGGGCGTTGTTAGGGTCCCAATACATCCGGGGCCCGGGCCCTTTGGCTATGTTCACACGGCTTATTGCGGCGAGTATGGTACACACCGCAATACGCTGTGTGTTTTGGAACCACACGCTGCTCCCCCTGTGCATACAATTTGACATGTAATCCATAGCTCTCTAGGAGAGCTATGAATTACCGTAATTGCGGTGCGCATATCGGGCGTATTGAAGTGCAAATACGCGGAGAAATGCGCCCCGCAATTTACGCAGTGTGAACATATATTCATACATACACACACACAGACACACACTCAGACACACACACTCAGACAGACACACACACTCAGACACACACACTCAGACAGACACACACACTCAGACAGACACACACTCAGACATACACACAGATACTCACACACACTCAGACAGACACACACTCAGACACACACACTCAGACAGACACACAGATACACACACACACTCAGACAGACACACACTCAGACAGACACACACTCAGACAGACACACACACACACACACTCAGACACACACACTCAGACACACACACACTCAGACAGACACACAGATACACACACACACTCAGACAGACACACAGACACACACACACACTCAGACAGACACACACAGACACACACTCAGACAGACACACAGATACAACAACACAGACACCACATACCACACTAGAACACACACACACACACACTCAGACACACACTCAGACAGACACACAGATACACACACACACTCAGACAGACACACTCAGACAGACACACAGATACTCACACACACTCAGACAGACACACACTCAGACACACACACTCAGACAGACACACAGATACACACACACACTCAGACAGACACACACACACACACACACACTCAGACAGACACACACTCAGACAGACACACACACACTCAGACAGACAGACACACACTCAGACACACACACACTCAGACAGACACACAGATACACACACACACTCAGACAGACACACACACTCACACACACACACACACTCAGACACACACACACTCAGACACACACACACACACTCAGACACACACACACACACTCAGACACACACACACTCACACACACACACACTCAGACACACACACTCACACACAACACTCAACAAACACACACTCGGACACTCAGTACAGTTTACATTCATGAAGATATTGCTGTTTCCCTCCTATTACACTATGCAGTCCTTGTCTCTGCAGGGAGGCTCCTCACTCACTGGAGACCTCCAGGATGTTGGTACCTGTGGGAGCTACTGAAGCCATGAGGACAGGGCAGGACACTGCAGCTGCAGGAGATGCTCCGGAGCAGAGATCACAGCAGGGGGCGGAGCCTCTCACTGCCGGTCACTGTGCTGTGCCCCGGAACTTCCTGACTCTGGCAGTGTGAGCAGCCTGCGCCCCTCCTCCCTCCTCAGCCCCGTCATCTCCTGCAGTCGCCTCCCTCCCTCCCTGCACCTAGCAACCATCCTGAGCTGTGAGTGCGTCCAGAGCATGGACACACAGCTCAATAGAACGTCGGTGCTGCAGGCCCGCAGCCTGGAGCCGGCGGTCTGAGACTCGGGGCACAGGCAGCTTTGTTCGGGGCTTGTGCCCCGAATAAACCTGCCTAGCGACGCCCCTGGTTACCCCCCACATAAAACTGTGCATTCCTGTTCAGCACTTGGGGGCACAACGTGGGCGGTGACTCATTGTGTATTTATTGTAAGCTTTCTGATGCCATTTTGGACAGACCTGGGGGTCACTCTTAACTCGGGAATCGCACACACGGTTGTGTTTTAACTAGACTCCACCAGTTTTATTCTTCAGCACTGGTGTACAGTTGTTCAGCTGTCTGGCCACTAACTAGAACTTTAGAGAGACCCTGTTTAACGTGGTCTGGATCTAACATCCAGCACAACCAGAACACATACTCTTAATGTACGCCGCAGTACTCGATGTTGGCTCTCTTTAAGCCTTGGGGATAAGAGCCTCCTTTCTCCAGCTTCACTGTCACTCCCAATTCCAGGTAGTTGGCCACACCCTCTGATCACCTGGAGTAGCAGGTCTTTAATAGCTCTTCAGAGACCTACCAAAACCCTGGATTGCGGGAACTATTCTAAAATAGCTACCTGATACATAACCGCTTAGCAGCTTTTCTAGCTGCTACTGCAAGTGTCAGTAACATAGCATCACTGACCCAATATAGGTGGCTTTTCCTCACAGAGACCAGGTCCTCGGTGGCGCATCTGTAGCAGGTCTCCAGCGCTTCACACCATATCTTGGCAGAAACATGTGACTGAGAGAGGTTGTTCTGCTACTATATATATATATATATATATATATATATATATATATATATATACTGCATATATATACATGCAGTATCTCACAAAAGCAAGTATACCCTCGCATTTTTGTAAATGTTGTATTATACCTTTACATAGGACAACACTGAAGATATGAGACTTGGTATAATAGTGTAAATGAGATGTGGGTTCAAAATAACTCAACACACAGTCATCAATGTCTAAACCGATGGCAACAAAAATGAGTACACCCCTAAGTGAAAATGGATAAATTGTGCCCAATTTGCCATTTTCCCTCCACAGTGTCATGTGACTTATTAGTGTTACAAGGTCTCAGGTGTGAATGGGGAGCAGGTGTGTTAAATTTGGTGCTATCGCTCTCACACATTCTGATACTGGTTACTGGAACTTCACCAAGGCCCCTCATGACAAAGAACTCTCCAAGGATCTGATAAAAGAATTGTTGTTCTACATAAAGATGGCCTAGGCTATAACTTCTTATTGCCAACACCCTGAAACTGAGCTGCGGTGCGGTGGCCAAGACCATAAAGTGATTTAACATGACAGGTTCCACTCACAACAAGTCCCAACGGGGTCGTCCAAAGAAGTTGAGTTCATGTGCTCAGCGTCATATCCAGAGATCAGTGTTGCAGAAGTTACAGGGGTGGGAGGTCAACCTGTCAGCAAGGCCATCTTAGCAGCATTATGGGCTCCTGGCAGAGCTATGCATTAGACCCCCAAACCAACACAACCCATCAAAGAAATAAACATATACATGAACTTATAACCTACAACAACGCTATATAGAGACAAAATAGTGGTCGGACACCAGCTCAGGTCACAATCACATGACAGTGAATACAGCACTGATACACCACAGAAGCAAAATAAACAGTGACATCCATGGACTCACAGAAGACATCTTCTCTGAGTCATTCCTTTCCCCTTTTCTTCTCCATCCATCCCACAACTCAATGGCGACTTCTCCCGGCTACAACTCGTCACTGGAGAATTAAACACGCTACTAACAAACATTTTATATATTTACAACAAATCTGTTTTGTGTTTTAAACCAAAAGGGTACCTTGTATTTAGCATTAGTATCCAGAACGCCTCCCTGTCCATTAATTGTTTTCTCCAATCGCCCCCTCTCAATGGCTTGTTAACTCTCTCCAGTGTGAGGACACAAAGATCTTTAACTGAACTATCCTGATTATCCTTGAAATGCCTTGATGCTCCTGAAACAGTTCTCAAACCAGGGTGTAATATGTCATATATATGCTCTCTGATCCGCACCGATAAACTCCTTGATGTAAACCCTACATATTGTAATTTACTAGTGATGAGCGATTACGTCGACTATCGTCATCGGATCGATAGTCGATGTCGTCAATTATCATGACGATATCCGATAGCCGATAATAGATTATCGCCGATGACCATTAAAGTCTATGGGAGAACAACACCTTCATTCTTACACCCAAACAGGGCTGGAGAAGCTGGAATTAACATCCACAACAGGAATATGGATAGGTGCTACATCTTAGGCAACACAATTAGGTTATAAAAGTCACAGAAAAAAAGTCCATTCACTATCCCTGTCTTGTACCACAGCATGACAGTTAAACCTGCATGACCCACAAATTAAAAAGTGTCAGAAGGCAGTATTATTTGAACCATCATTTTACTTGAAATGGACATTGATTATCCATGTCCTGGGCCACAGCATGAGCCCCGAACCTGCATGAACCGCAGATTAAAAAAGTGCCAGAAAAAGGAGTCTTTTAACCACCATTTCAGTTAAACTGGACATTGACTATCCATTTCCTGGACTGCAGCATGACCCAAAAACCCACACAGGTGCCCTTATGGACCATCAGCAGAAAATTTCTCAATAAGAAATAAACTATATTAAAAACAACTATTTTTCCATTACTGCTGCTGCTAGAGCTACTTGCCATTCTACTGGTGACATTGTTCCACCGTGACATTAGAATGTGAAGCAAACGAAACAGATGTCCCCAGTAGGTCAACGAGGCCTGTCTGAAAATCCTGCATTCAGGAAATTACTGATCAAGGCAGGTGAGGCTGTAAACGTGGATCACGCAGGTTCAACTGGCAGGGCCGGCATTACAGTGGGTGTGGTGAGAGCAAGGGCTGGCATCCCTCATCTATTAACACGCAGGTTCAGCTAGCAGGGCCGGAGTTACAGTGGGTGCGGTGAGAGCCAGGGCTGGTGTTCGTCATCTATTAGCACGCAGGTTCAGCTAGCAGTGCCCGAGTTACAGTGGGTGCGGTGAGAGCCCAGGCAGGCGTCCGTCATCCATTAACACTGCAAAAAATGCCCTTATGATGCAGCATCGAAAACAGTCATGCTGAAACAGAGTGCAGAAGCGGCAGTGTGAGCTCAGACCTCCAGCCTTCCTCAGTACACAGTCAAGATCTGGGTAGCGCTAGAGAAATGTCTGCCTCTATGAGAGCGCTTGCCCCTGCGTATGAGTGCGGACCAATTGAGCTTCACTTGGAAATGCTTGTGGTTGACGCTCTTGTTTCAACCAGGTGCCCTTTATCTTGGCATTCTTTTTCTCGTTTTACTCAACATGTTGGAGGAAATTGTCTCTGTTCTTGTACAATTCAGAGGGATATTTGTATCAGCTATCTTGTACATGCAATTTTTTTAGTAGTTTAATTCAAGAAAACACATTTTTAAAATAGGATGGAATCCCACCACGTCTTTGTTTCTCTTTTTTGAATTGTATTAAATTGGTTGTTTAACTACAGGGATTGCTAGCTATGTTACAGATCTTGCAAAAACAACTCATTTTGCAATATGTGTCCATTAACAGTGTCCTACCTATTCCTGTTTTTGACAGCACCATCACCCTTGAGCCACTCTTGACAATTGTGAAGAACAAATGTCTGTTAGAAACCACATTTTTTACAATAGGATCTAGAGATGGGCGAATTTAAAATT